>JANHFO010000483.1:91375-111264 GCA_032468095.1 Pareas carinatus
AAATTAAATTCAGGGGCCCTAGGGGAGCTCTACCCGGATCTAGCTGCTCACCTTTCCCTCTTCTCCCGGGGGAAAGGCTTCCCAGCCGCCCGACAGCTGTCAAAGTGGCTAACGTGATCACGGGGCTGGCAGACCCGAAGTGTCCATCTTGCAGCGGCTGCGGAGCCACCGGAAGTCTTCTCCATATTTTCTTGAAATCATCACTCATTTAATTAAATCCAGAGCAAACAAGATTTTTTTTGTAGTTTTCACAAAATCCACCGAAATCCACATAGAGTATTAATTTAAAAATCCTTCACCTTTAGATATCTTCCATCTTAAGTCTCTCTCATATTCCTTTGTAGTTCCACTCCTAATGATTTCAGTCACCTTCCTTTAAGCTCTTTCTGGGCAATTTACCAATTTTCTTAATCTAGCAGGCTAGTAAAATTCCTTATATAGAACAAGGTCTTACACTTTGCTTCTCCTCGCTGGACCAGATGTAATCACTTTTTCTTGCTTCCATAAAAGTACGGGGCATCTTCAGGCATTTATGTGCCCCCAAATAGGTGAAAACAAAACTCTGGCAGTCAGAGCTCCGACCGCCTCATATTCACCAGAGCTCGCCGGAACCAGAAGTCAGAAAAATATTCTTTATGGCATAATCCGTTATTGTATAATATCTCACTTTAGTTTTTAAAAATTAGCTGGAAAATAATTAAAAAGCAAAAAGCAGTCATTACACATGTAAGAATGAATGCTACTAGACTTTTAATGTTTACTACCATAAATGTTCTATCCCACACATAGAATTGAATGTAGATACTATTCCAGCACAATGCTTGTGCACAATTTAATAAAGTGTGTAAAATGTTTATATATAAAAATGAGATGAACCTATACAAGAAGATTATAACTAAACAGCTTATGGCCTGACAAACAGCAACAGAACAAACCAGTAATTGATTCCACAGAAGCTACAGTGGAAGAGGAGGGGTGAAAAGGATGAGAGCACACGGTTGCCTAGTTACAAAGTCCATTCCGTCATTTATTCTCCTATCTTCAGTCCCTTCCGTCCCTGCACATAGAAACAAATCTACCATTAATTCATGAACGTTGCATAGTTACAACCTGCATGACATTCTTAATAATATATAAAAAGGCTTATTATAAAAAGAAATTACAGCTACTGCACCCATCTAAATGCAGCCTTAGACTGATATAATGGTCATATCTTTGTTGCAAATACACAACTGTAATTGCAAGAGAGTTTCAATAAAACATTCTCAATAACTTCAGCAAATTAAATTATTTATATTCATTTAATAAAAATATTTACATATTGCTTTCCCTAATCTATGTTCCCATGAGTTGTATTCAGATCAAAGCTGGTAATAAAACAATTGAAAAAATTAATATAAACAGTAAAATGGAAGTGCTTCTTGAATTTCAGGGAACTAAAGCCCTCCAAACAGCAGGCCTCATCAAGTCCAAATTGTGGGAAATAATAAGATGACAATTTACAATTCATGGACTCCCCAACTGGATCTTCCTGGATAATCTTAATTCAGAATTATAGCCAGCAAAACTGTCTATTGTTATCTCATGTTCAAGATGTTTAGTGATTTAAAATCAGCACAGATGTAATTTGCACATAGCCAGGTATCACTTAGTGATCTTGTAGTAGTCATATTCTACATCAGTGGAATGCGCTACGACTTGTTGACTATGCTACAGCTCCAGGTCAAATGGAAGACATATAGAATATTTTATGCAAGGTAATGCTTCTTTTTAGAGTACAATAAATAACTTTTAATGGTACACACATTTATATACATTTAAATATTATGACAAACCTACATGCTTAAAACAATTAAACAAAGTTAACTTCTAAAATAAACAAGTAAAATATAAGAAGAATATACAAAATGAATTATAATAAAAAGAAACAGAGAAAACCCAAGTGTACAAGTAGCTTGCCAGAAAAATTGGAAGCTAAAGAGACATTTTTGATTTTACATTTTGTTTTTAAGTTATTAAGCTGGTTGGTGAAACTGTTATATTAGTGTAACATTCTCTTTTTTTCTTACTGGCATATTGTTTAATAAGACATCAAAATTGCACCATTTAAATATCTCACCTGAATCAATGGATTTATCAATATTTTAATTATGTACTTTATTTATTTAAAAATATCTTTTTGCTTTCAAAGTAATTACAGCTATGTTTAAAAATATTTTATAATATATGCAGCTAATAAGAAAAAGGGTATGCTAGCAAAGTGATATACAATAAAATTACAATTAAGTAAGGAGGGGAAAGTAAAAAGAGGGAGTGAACTATGGAAAATAATTTCATTTCTAAAAAAGTAAATGCATCGCATGATAAAAAAAAAAACCTTCCATGCTTTGTTGAAAAAGGTAATACAAATCTTGACAAATTATATATATCAACAATTTATTGACATGAAACTGGGTGTAACCTTGCAGAGTTCTATAATAAATCTTTATAGTGACATGACTGAAATTACTTCATGATATCTTCTAGATGTGGTGATCCTTTATCAGGATAAACCAACAAAGATCTCTTGTCATCAGCATCTCCTATCTGATTTTCTCCTTGGAGTTGAAACCTTCCGTTGAACTGGAATATTAATAAAAGCAACACTTTGAGTAAAGGATCCCCTTTACACAACCCCAAAATCTGTCTTTGTTGCTGTAAAAATATCAGGGAAAAATCTAGTTTATACAAGTTGACTCTTGTCCCAGATTGATCTGAACATGTCATGACTGGCACAATAGCTCCATCCTGAAGTTCTACTTGGGGTTGGAAACCTTGGAACATGTTAGGCCACAACATTTTTGTTGTTCTTGTTGTTTGAGGAATCAGGGACTCACATAAACTCTAAGCACATTTCCATTTGATCTGGTTGGAACACCACCTTATTAGAAAGTATCAGTGCATGTTCATAAGGGCTGTGCTGCGCTTCAGATTTGAAAGGAAAAATGCATTACAGAGCATGCATGACTGTACATATAGCACTTGACAGCAACTCCTTAAATCAATGAACTTTTCTGGAAACCATGTAGTGTAGCTAGAGAGTGCAGCCACATAATCCCAGGACAAAAGGAGTTTACACTTTAAGGAGTTTAAGGTATCATGTGACTATTCACAAGTCTCTGAAGCACCTGTTCTCCCCTTTGATTCTAAAGCACTACACAACTATAGTGCGTATATGCATGTCTATACAAAAGAAATCCAGTATCAGGGAGTACAACCACATCTACTTTCTGCTGTGTCTGGAGCAGACTGTCAGGCTCCTGTCGTAATTAGCTGAGGAGTATCCCCCTCCACCCTTGGGATAGACAATCTGTCTGGTTAGGTTCGGACTTACCTGATAGGGCTAGCAGCCTGTTTAGAACTTTTGTTTGGTTGGAAAATACGCTCTATTTTGGACCGATTGTACCCACAGTACAGCGAGGTTTCCACGGAACTTGTGAGGGAGGAGTTAAGGAAATTAGTTATAGGCATCTGGGCCAAACATTTTGGCCTGGGTCCCAAATGGATTCAGGGGGAAGTGACAGCCCCCGATGGCCCTGTTCCTACACTATAGAGACCCTGGATGGCCGACTGTGGCACCGTCACATCGACCAACTCCGCAAAGCCCCTCAGGCAGGAGTTTCTGAGGCCGTTACTCAAGAGCCTGATAACCCTAGCACAGAGGATAATGCTTTGTCTTCCTCCTTAGGGAGGTCCAGCCCAGAGGATGAAGACGATGTACCAGTTCCTGGGGTTATCTAGAATCGTGCAGCGGCCGGGGAATCCTCACCTTCGGCTGGGTTGGAATCTGGAGCCAGCCGGCAGTTTCCTGAGGAAACATCGGCGGCTTCAACCGATCCGTCCACACAGCCTGAGTTCCAGCCAGCGAATGATTTGCGCAGGTCTGAAAGAGTAAAGCATCGCCCTGCCTACCTCAGCCAATACGGTTGTTCCTTTATGTCATCTTAGGAGGGAGAGGTGCTGTGTCTGGAGCAGACTGTCAGGCTCCTATCATAATTAGTTGAAGAGTATCCCCCCCTTGGGATAGACAATCTGTCTGGTTAGGTTCGGGCTTACTTGATTGGGCTAGCAGCCTGTTTAGAACTGTTAAAAGGTTCCGCACCCCACTGGTCAGGTGCTCGGTGGTGAATGCACACCCCGCCAGTCACCTGTTCAGCAATAGGTGCACCCGCTTCTGCTACATTAACAATGCGGTGTCAGAAAGAGAGGGGGAAGCACAAACAACAGAATGGCAAAAGAGCTGGAAAGGTTGAAGGAGAAGTGTGTGTGTGGGGGGGAAGCACAAACAGTGAAACAACATGGTGTCACAGAGAAAAGCACAACACAAGGCAGAGAAATGCTGTGGTGAGTGTGTGTACTCGCCTCCTTGTTCCTCACTCCGCCCATTGGCAATAAATCTTTAATAACTCGCATAAAACTTAATATTTTTAAAAATCATTTCTTAGTGAGCGCCTAGATGGGAATACGAAGGTATGTAGGAAATTTCATATCCCTAGCTTCCATAGTTAGGGAGATCTGGTGATGTATCAGTGAGTGAGTGAGTCTTTTTTGGCATATATCATATATCTTATCCAAAAACAGCACATAAGCTTCTATGATTGAATGTAGATTTGAAATGGCATGATTTAAAAATCCTGATTTAAAAATCTAAAAAATGTACCACACGGGAGATTGAGATAATTTTCTTTCCCCATGATTATATTTGTACTTTTCTTTTTTCCAAGCTATATTATGAAAAATATTCTTACCCAGCTTCCCATATCATAGTATATAATTCTTTTCCATTTTTAAATTTTGTTATAACAAGACCAAATTGAACTAAACTGACTCATCCAGTTTTTAGAAAACTCAGTTGCTTTTATTATTACCTTTCAGCTTCAAGAGGATGTATATTATATATGACTTCATTGAGTCTAAGGTAGCTTAATAAACAATTTCCTTCCATGTTCTCTTGTCTGATTTGTTTTGGCTGAAAAAGAAAAAAAAAGTCCGAGAGACAATTTCTCTCTAACAAACAAGATCCTATGCACATTTACTTAGAAGCAAGCTCTAGTAAAGACATTTAGAATTGGGATCAATTTGCTATCAACTGTAAATCCACTAAGCCTAGAAGATATTATTTATATTGGTAAATAGGGAACAAGACCTGCAGGCAGGATTCTGAATTTAGACTTCAAAATTTGTCTTTAGTTCCTTCTTTCCTGTCTTTTTCAACTGTTTCTTGATAACTATTCGGGGTGAGTCTCTGGCCCCCATAGAAAAAGTCCACAATTTGGGTGTCCTCCTGGATGCAGAGCTGTCCTTAGCAGATCATGTGGCAGCCATCACCAGGGGGGCCTTCTACCAGGTTTGCCTGGTGTGCCAGTTATGCTCCTTTCTAGATCATGATGCCATGCGGATGGTCACTCAAGCACTCATCACGGCCCGTCTGGACTACTGTAATGCTCTCTACATTGGGCTCCCCTTGGGTCACATCCGGAAGCTCCAACTGGTGCAAAATGCAGCTGCACAGGGGGTTATGGGGGCCAGTGGCAGGACCCATGTGGCCCCTCTCCTGCGCGAGCTGCATTGGTTGCCGGTGGGTTTCCGGGTGCACTTCAAGGTGCTTGTTATGACCGTTAACGCACTCCATGGCTTAGGATTCAGTTATTTATAGGACCGCATTCTGCCAGCTAATATCTCCCACCGGTCAGTGCACTGCCACAAAGAGGGCCTCCTCAGGGTTCCATTGGCCAGACAATGTCGGCTGGCGACCCCCAGAAGGAGAGCCTTCTCTGTGGCAGCTCCCACCCTCTGGTATGATCTCCCTCTGGAGATCCGTATTATTTCGAACCTCCGTGCTTTCCATTGTGCCATAAAATCACATCTATTCATTCAGGCTGAGCTGGCCTGACTCACATTATCTCTCCGCTAGTTAAAACGATTAATTTTTAGATATTTTAGACATTTAAAATTCTTAGATCCGGTTCAAATTGGATATATATTCCAGCTTTTTAAATTTTCTGGCCTTATAAATCTATATATATATTAAACTGTTTTTAAAACTGGTGTTGTCTTGTTGTATCATATTTTTGTGGTCCTTATTGTTTTTTAGATGGCTGTACACTGCCCTGGGTTCCTTCGGGGAGAAGGGCGGTATAAAAAAATAAAAATAAAAATATATAAAATAAATAATGCACTACGCTCCCAGCAGCTAATGCAGAATAAGAGAATAATAGAATTGGAAGGTACATTGGAGATCTTCTAGTTCAACCCCTTACTCAGTAGGCGACCCTTTACCATTTCAGATACATGACTATCCAGTCTGTTCTTAAAAGCATCCAGTGATGGAGCAAGCCCTTCCACTGGTTAATTGTTCTCACTATTGGGCAGTTTCTCCTTAATTCCCAGTTGCTTCTTCCATTTGGAAAATAGGTTGACCCTCTCTTCTTTGGCAGATCATTAGAAATTCATAATATTCTATTGAGTGGGATACATGCAATCAAATCTCTGGAAACCTAGTGCAAGCAATGAAGTTTAATTAGTGATAACCAATGAGGAAACTTACAAGTAGTTTACTTGAGTTTCCAAATTCTGCCATTACTTCGCTCACAGAAAAGTCCCCAAATCCATATTATTTACTTTCTCTGAGTGTACAAGAAGCTGCTATGGAATTTTGACATATAAAGTTCTTGGACTCCTTTGGTGTTTTTTTTGACTGAATTAGCCTGAAAACAATAGCAGACTCCAAGAAAAATATTATTGTTCTTGGAAATACGATTTTAATCCAATTTAACCTTAAAACACAAAGCAAATACAGGTAGCCCTCGACTTACAACAGTTCATTTAGTGACCATTCAAAGTTACAACAACATTGAATAAAGTTACTTAGGACCATTTTTCACACTTAACGACTGCTGCAGAATCCCCATGGGTCACATGATCAAAATTCACACACTTGGCAATTGATTCATATTTACGATGGTCACAATGTCCTGGAATCACATGATCAGCTTTTCTGATCTTCTGACAAGCAAAGTCGATGAGGAAGCAGGATTCACTTAACAACCATGCTGCTAACTTAACAAGTGCAGTGATTCACATAACAACTGTGGCATGAAAGGTCGTAAAATGGGGCAAAACATACTTAATGTTTCACTTAACAACAGAAATTTTGGACTCAATTGTGGTTATTAAATTGAGGACTACTTGTAGAAATGATTCTTCTGGAAGGCAGCTGTTGTTTTAATAGATAGTATTATAGTAACATATAATAATTATGAATATCTGTTTTTCCACTATTTTTCCACTATTTTTCTTTTTTCTGTAAAACATTTTACCTTCGGTTGAACAAAATGAAGGGCTTTTTTATTTACATGGTTTCTCTACTGTCTTGTAATGTTTTCATGTAAAGCAACTTAGGTAGCCACTGTACAAAACGATTTTAAATTATACTTAAGCACACATAAACAAAAGCAGCAGGATAGTTCTTACTGAATACAGATAAATATCAAAACAGTACTGTATTAGTTATTTTGTTTTGGACCATGGGTGTATTTGAAATCTGAACATCATTGCTGGCGCTTAAAAGACGGGTGAATTGCTGTTGATTTTTCTTTTATGTATTTCTATTTCACCTTTATTTATTTTTTACAAACAACTCAAGGCAGCAAACATATCCAACACACACCTTCCTCTAATTTTCCTCACAACTACTCTGTGAGGTGAGTTGAACTGAGAGAAAGTGACTGCCCCAAACTCACTCAGCCAGCTTTCATGGCTGAGGTGAAATTTGAACTCATGGTCTCTTGTTTCCTAGCCTGGTGTCTTAACCACTAGACCAAATTGGCTCTCATGTGATTGATGAATATGCCTCTTAAATTAAGGGCGCTGGGTTTGGAGCATTCTAGTCAATCTTAACTCCTGGCGACTGCCTGGATAAGTCCCTACCATTTTATTAGCAAAATTTCAGAAGTGGTTTGCCATTGACTCCTTCTTGAACTGAAAGAAAGTGACTGGCCCAAAGTCACCCAGCTTTGTTCTAGAACTCACAGCTTTAACCATTATGGCCAAGGAGGCTCTTTCAATATTACAAATAAATGATTTCCCTAGACTTCAGTCTGGTTCCCACATCACAAAGGGACACCCGGTTTGGAAACAAAATACATTTCTTACAATTGAGAAGTATAAAGAGTCTTTGGGAGGGCTTTAAAGTGAGGCAGCATACTTGAAATAGACTAACAGTCAATGCAAGGTTAAGGCTGGTGGGATTTAACAGGTACCAGCCTCACTAAAGTATTTTTAATCAGCTGCAGTTTCTGAGCAATCTTCCAATTATAAAAACACTATCATATTCTAATTAGAACATCTATTAACTCCGTTCAGAATTACTCCCACATTTCTGATTATTATTTATTTAAGTATATAGATTCTATGGACATCCAAAGACAAGAAGAAGGATATAAGAAATTTTATAAATCTCATTCATGACTGCAGCCCACTGCTTTGGAAAAGTAATTTGGAGTAAGGACCTTCTGACAGCTTGGAAGGAGAGACGACAAATACCCTTTGTAGTTTGTTCTTGCTATATAGGCATTTTGAGATGGGCTATGTTCTTTACAACAAACATTTTAAGGAAAGGGAGGTGCTCCCATCACATTCTGGCCACTCACAAAGCATATCCTTAAAATCTCAGATGCACCTCAAAGCATACTGACAGGCAATTGAGGTTGATGCCATCTAAGGCAACTTGTTTTCTAAACTAAATTTTGTGCTATAAACCTATTTCAACACACACTGCTACAACATATTTATTTGTTTGTTTGTATCCTACCTTTATTATTTTTACAAATTAACGCAAGGTGGCAAACATGTCTAACATACCTTTCTCTTCCTATTTTCCCCACAAGAACAGCTCCGTGAAATACAATAGATCACTTCTCTAGACATCCCAGTTGCAACTCAGTTCACATTTATTACTGTAAATCTCTCCATTGTTAGCATATATATTTCCCTGTTTCAAGGATGTTAAACAATATTAGATATAAAGAACAGCAATACATGCCTACATACCCAGAAATCATGAGGTTCTTGCCAGTTATAATATTCTAAGAGACCTAGAGTACAAAAATGCTTTGAAAAAAACAGATTTTTTTCATATTGCTAGCTAAGTGAGTATTGTTCATGGCTTCCAGATGAAATGGGTGACAAACAAATTTAATAAATGTGTAAAAATAAAATAAATTCAAGACAGAAGAGGCATAAAGGAATGCAATGAACTATGCAAGGTAGACGTTTTCTTGATCACTATGCCATCTGCCTTTCTGTACTTAATACAGCCATAAAATTTCAGTTGTCTTTTTCTTCAGATGTATCTTGATATTCTTAAGATAATCCTAGGTGGGTTCACAAGGCCTATGCAAGCAGTACTGATTCACTCTTCGAGGTACTTCAAGGTGCCTTGAAGTGAATCAAAAGATTGATTCGGTTTTGGGCTGTGCCTCATTCTGACTCAGTGCCTGTAGTCTTGGTATCAATGTGAGTGCTTTAATATGGCTCAGTTTTCAGTAAGTTCAAGGCACTTTTTTATTTTATATTTTGCTGTGAAGCATTTTATATGAAAATGAGCTCCATTTCTTTTTCTTTGTTTTTTTTAAAAAGGACTTATTTGCTTCTTTATAGAGTAGCTTTTTCCAAAGTAGCCCAAGTATCAGCAGTGAAGGAGCAAGGAAAAGCAAACAACATCACAACAGTGTATTGCATTCTCTGCCTGTGTTTGTGAAAGACCAAGAATTCCACAGATTTGCTCTGCTGGAAATCACTGTGTGATATTTTTCCTTCAAAAAAGGACAACTCTAGCTTTTTTTTTAAAACTCATTCTCTGTGAAATCAATATTTGGCTTCATCTCTCCATGAAATGTACTAAATAAACAAATGAAATTACCACATTCCCTCTGAAAATCTAGTAAAACTGGATTAGATTTATTTCAGTCTCAGTTTTACTTGCTGAAAAGAAAATACAGCCTCTCTTTGTTGAATCTGAAGAGATCTAGACTAGCAAATGAAGTCTTCTAACCTGAAGAGACCATTCAGTTTGTCCATCTCATTAAATTGCACTTCAGAAAAAAATTGGGGCACACCCATGAAAAAATGTATGGAGATGAGTGCAAGCAACACTAGGCTTATTAAAGCTGTTTTCTCATCCCCATTCCCAGTGGCTATATCCCTGTGATATCAAGAATACTGGTTAAGCCTGCACAAAATTAGAATGATCCTAGAGGCAATGCAGCAGAGATCACCTTTATTGCAGCAAGGAATAGTTTTTTATTTCATGAACAATTAAATGCTTTATTGTACATAGTGGATTTGCAGCTAGACAGAAGAGGGGGGGTTAATTTGGGGACACCAGTCAGTCTCCTGGCAACAGCTTTTCTGAGCATCAACAATTAATTCTAGATTTATATGGTTTAGTTAGCATGTTAACCATTTGTGTTCAATTACTGGGTTCTGGAAACTTGCTGTTTTAAGTTCCTTGATCTTAAAAAAAAAGATGTTTACTGTACATGGTGATATACCGGTCAACCTCCCACTAGGGCAAAATAAAACTTATGAATGCAAGAAAAACTGCAGGACTCTATTAACAGAAAGAGCTCATATTCCTTTAGACATTTGTTTGCTTGCAAAAGAAACTGCTTGCCATGCAGTTTCCCTGAATGTTCTTTCTACATTTTCACACTTGTTTCCTCATTTTTTCCTTTCAAGAAATTCTGTTGAACAGAAGGGATGAAAAATAAAGGACTACCTATACCATGATTTTGGATAGGTACCACAGGAAGACTTCTTTATTTCCTCATTTGGATAAAGAAAATAAATGTAGGTAGTGAGATGGCTCTTAATATTATCTGGATCTTCAAAATGATCTAAAATTATTTTTGTTGCACAGACTTCTCTCTTTTGTGTTATCAATACATGATACACAGATTCTTGGGGGTTCTTCTAGCTGTTTTATATTTGTCAGAATGTAAACTTCTGAATATAAACTAGTTTTTATCACTCACACAACAGTGATGGGGTAACTGAGATATTATCTGTCTCATATATTATTATCATTATAAATACATATATTGAGAACTATATCATTTCAGTATTTGTTGGCCTTGATTGCAGGAGCCATTTATTTGTATGGTGTCTCCATAATTCACATGGTGAAACCATCAATGCAGTATGCAAAGAGAAGCTTATTCTTCAGTTCTGACTTGTTGCAGAACCTGATGCCATTTTGGGGAAAGAATGACTGGCCCAGGTCACTCAACTGGTTTCTGCACTGAAGGAGAACACCGTCTGGATTTCCCCAGTCTTAGCCAGAACTTAAATACAACATCATTCTGCTTCCTCTCACCCCCACCTTCATTTTTCAAATAAGTAAATGCATATAAACTGAAGAGTTGGATACACAAGAGTCAGACAAGATGGATAAATCAGAAGAAACATACAGTTTAAAGTCTCAATTTCTTTGCTTTCCCATTTCCTCTTTACTCATATAGCATTCCCCCACCCATTGCTCAAGCTGAAACTTAATGTTAAACTTGACATTTCTATTTCATTTATTCTCTAAGCCACTCAACTATCCCACTTTGAACCTCATTTTTATGCTTAAACATTATTGCTGAACATTTTTGGAACAGTTAACTATTCCACAGAATTACGAGTCAGAAGGGGACATCTCTTGGCCTTTCCTTGCCTGTATCCAATGAAGGGAACATATCACAACTTAATGCAATTTCACTGTTGAACTCTGTTAATGTTGAAAGTTGTTTCTAACGTTCTGTCAGAATCCTTTCTGAAACTTAAATCAATTATATCATATCCTGTACTCTGGAACAAGAGAGATCAAATAATAACCTTCTTCAGAGTGACATCCTTTCAAGTATTTGAAGTGCCCTATTATATTTTGCCTGGTTTTATTTCAAAGTTAACTCTACCATATAAAAGCATCTTCTTTGCCTTTTTCTGAATATGTTCCATTTTTAAATCCTTGTAAAAGTATAATGTGCATAGTTGGAAACAGTACTCAGTGTGAGGTCTGACCAAAGTTGAATAATGTCGCATAAATGTCATAATTTGGAAATTATACTGATTTATTTTTTTTACTGGGATTTACAGACCACTGTCATTTATCAGAATTATGGGTCGCTTATATTCCTTTTTTTACAATAAAAGAGTTAAAAATGCAAGAATAATACAATAAAACAGAACTACAATTTTCAAATTTTCAAAAAAATACTAAGAAAAAAAGTTAAGACCACCAGGAAGTAATAAACATCCAACAGAATCCTGAGTTGGAGTTCTAACTTATATGAGATTCCTATCGTAGTTGATGATGCTTACAATTGCATTCACATTATAGCCACTTCATTCTCTAGGCTCATATTAAGTTCATATTCAACTACTATTTCAACTTCTTCTTAGAAATACCGCTAGTAGGCTGGGTATCCCTCATCCTTTATTGAAATATTTTATTTTTTTTAAATTCGCTCTGCTAAATGTAGCCAATTTCATTAACCTTTCAAGGTTGGTTTGAATGTTTTATTTTCCTAAAATATTTAGTTACATTAGGCAATTTCATTTCATACATAAATCTGATAAGTATTGTTTTGAGCTAGTTGATTAAGTCATTAGTACCTTTATTAAAGATAGAAGTCCCAGAACTCATCCAAAACATCTTTTTAATTTGATGCAGAACGATCATTGAACATTTTTTCAATATAATTTTAGCCCAGTCATGCATTCATTTGTCGTGCTATCTAGCCTGCATTTCACCAGCTTGCTAATTAGCAAATCATGGAACATTTTTTCGAAAGCTTTGCTTTTATACAGTTCATACTTAATTGAGATGATCTACAACAGGGGTCCCCAACCCTTGATCCATGGATCGGCACCGGTCTGCGGCATACCAGCAACCAGTCCATGGAAACAAGCCAAGTCCCATTCATGCAAAACCACACCCCCTCTGGTCTATGGAAATTTTTTTTTCTGTGGAACTGGTCCCTAGTGCCCAAAATAAGTTGTCAAATAAGTTCATTTAAACAACTAAGCAGGAATTGATTAACATATTGTAACTCTTCCCCATTTTTTAAGCTTCAGATTCTTTAATTGCTATATTCCAATCACTAGAATAATCCTACCAAGTTTCTGTTACATTTATATCCAATTCATAATTAAACGTCTGCAGTATTTTCATAATCTGTTAAGAAATTTATCTTAAAAAAAAATCTTTTGCCAACCAGAGCTCATTCTGAGTTTTCCTTTTCCTGACATCAATTCTATAGCTCCCAACTATTTGTACTTTTCTGTTTTGAATAACCCTCTTTCAGCTTCAAGAGTACTTATTCTTCTCTTTCTTTTTTATAAATTTGCACTAAGCTTTTTGCATATTCAGATGACTTTTTCCTACTGATTTTCAATCTTTTTAATCCATAAAATCAAATACTCAACTATTACAGGGCCACTTCCCTTCAATATATCTGTTTTTTCTGCTTCTTCAGCTTAGAAACAGACAGGATAGCTGCTTGTCTTGTCTCTTCCTCCAAGACAGTCTGGACTTTTCGGGAAGGCTCTCCCAACAGGTTTCAAAAGAATTTAAGTCTCTCATTACCATAACTTCATTGTTTATTTGAAAGTTCTGAATTCCATTTTTTGAAGACATCATCTACATCTTCTTGTTGGTTGAGTGGACAAGGGTATTAGGACAGCAGTGGTGTATTATTATTTTATTTTAATTTTATTTTAATTCAAAAGTTTTTGACAGCATTGTCAAGTTCATTCATTTGAACTTTTGAGAAGGAATGGATATTTTTAATATAAAGTTCAGCTCCTCCATCATGCTTATTGTTTGCATTCTTTTGAATGAATTACATGCTTTAATTGCTATATTCTAGTCAGAGATGTTTTGTCTTCTTTATTTCTGTGTTTGATTGCCAATTAGTCTGCTCTTATTCCTTCCTATTATATATCCCTCAATAAAATGTAAATTGAAAAAGCTCTTCCTGCTTTTTCTCTGTTATTTTTCTTTTTGCTGACATATATTCTTTATAGAGTAGCCCAGCTTATGTCACAAAAAACCCTTAACACAGGGTTCATCCTTTTGAAATAAAACAGTCTTACTCACTGATAAAGATATACCAGCAAATTGGTAAAGCATTCCTTCTAAGGATATTCAAAAATCCTTAGCCAGAGGAGGCCTTGTTTGGAGTAGTCTGCTGAGCAGATTTTTTTTAAAAAAAACCTCACACATTATATTTAATGAGATATTATTAAAAATGTACTGCAGGACACAGAGGTCAGGATAATAGCCACATGCTGAGTTTCTTCTTTCTTCTCATAATATTTTAACACTTAGCTCAGAAGTTATTGCAACATTAACATGATAGTCATTTGCTCACACTGTTGGTTTTTGCTGGAGGCATAAACTAAAAAAATCTCGATAAGAGGACAACAGGCTACTGATTATGAGAATAAGAGGAGTAAACCTGAGACAAGGTTGATATTTTCAGGAACACTCCTTCATTCTGTTTATGGATTTGGAAAGAACTCAATAGGAAAAAATCAATAGAATGTCTCAAGGATTTCAATGGGACCTACATGTATTGGGCATGCTTGACTTATGGAAATCTAAAATGCCTTGAATGATGTTTAGAGATCCTGAATAGATTCATTGATATAAAAATCTGTGGGGAAGTCAGCTCAGCACTGATCTTTCTGAGTCTTGGAGCAAATGTGTCAGAGATGGAGAATAGGTGGGTTGTTCAAATTCAATCAGAAAAACAGGCCATAGCTATGACTCACTGGTTAGATCAGCCCTGAGTCACACTAAGCCCTGCAGGGCCAATAAATAAAAAGTAAATAAAAAGTAGCAAGAGGAAAAGAAACTCAGGAAATAAAGAGCTTAACCTTCTTTGTTTGGCAATGTAAAAAGGAACACAAGAAGGTTGTTTTGTGTATATCAAATGAATCTTCAAAGTTTATTTTGACCACTGTTAGCCTATGTATTACTGGTTCGGCACTTACTGTTTAGCAAGTGATTTTATTGTATCTCTATGCTCACTTTTCAAGGACAACATAATCTTCTGAATGTGTCCTGTTTTCTCTCCAGATTGAAAATACTGTAATGTGAGGCTATAATTTTATGGGTCCTCTATTGGCTCCTATAATGAACTCTGATTGGGGAGTCTGTAGATAGAGTTTCTTGTTCATTAAACAGCAGTAAATTTAGGATCTCTTTAACAGCTTTGCCTAGCCTCTGAATAATATGCCTTCTAAGTGTTCCATGATATTCTAACTTGATTTTAAACACAAGAACAACACTCATAAAATAATAAAGTCACAAGCTAAGGTTAATGGTTTCATTTAACCTGGTGATTAAATTGCCCAGTGTTGTGTATTCACACAATACATAGAACACCGTCTGCACCACAAAATCTAAGTTTTAATTCTCTTGGAGCTCATTTCAGATGAAACACTGTTGGGGAGGAAAGATTTGCTTTGGACTGGCCAAATAATTCCACAAAGAGGAAGAAATGTTGTAAACAGATTCTCTCCTCTATGCTAATCTTCTCCAACCTGGTTCCTTTCAGATGTGTTCAAAACAGTCTCCACACATTTGCAGGATGATCAGTTGGGAAAGATTGTATAGGAGGTCATGAAGGAGAAAGGAGCTAATGACAAATGTTAGCAAAGATTTGTATATGTCATCACAACTGTACCAAAAGACGAGGCTTGCACTATTTGTTTCAATTTGAATTTACAACACATATTTTATCATTTTGGTATAATCATAGTTCAGGAAGAATTTCTATAGACAGCTGTATTAGATTGTTGCTTAGAATTCCATGTGGGATTTCAGTACCACTTATCTGCTCTCTCCCTCTCTCTCTACTCCCCTTCCCCGTGTATCTGTGCGCACACATGTTTATCCATGTGTGCTTGTGGAACAGAGGGATGGAAAGAGTGAGAAATGGTTCAGTTCAGTTTCCATTTTGATTTGGTCTGTCAGAATTATATTTTTCTAATATTGTATGGACTACTTTTGCTACTCATTAAAGAACTATGAGGGAAACAACAAAGCTGGCATGACAGTAGATCAAGACATAATTATTTTGTAAATAAAATAAATACAGGATTTGTTGGTGGTAGCTGTTATATCCTGGATAATTACCAGACTTCCTGGAGTCGACAGTCATCTCCCCCCTCTGGTCTGCATGGGTCGATCTGAAAACAAAAGATAAGCAGTGATTGGTTAAAATGTTTAGCCGCAGCGGGTTTGAGCACTGCTGGAAGTTTGTAGTGAATAAAGACTATTGTGCTACTGTTATTTCGACTCCTGTGTGGTTCTTCACCCGATTTTGTCAATGAGGATGGGATCGAGGAGCAGGGAATCAAGAACAAGGCAAGCTCAGAGAAATAGCAAAAACTTCCAGCCTGGCGGACGAGTGAGGATAGGTTCAAAAACACCATAGCCGGCATGCCATCCATCCACCCATCAATGGTGTTCGATCCTGCTAAAGAACATTGGAAAGTGTTCATGACAAGGTTTGAATTTTTCATCGAAGCCCATGACCTCCTGGATATTTCATCAAAGAGAAAGAAAGCCTTGTCTTTGAGTCACTGTGGCCACAAGGTATTCAACACTGCAAGAACATTGTCTGAACCGAATAATGAATACCGAAGACCTGCTAACTGCGTTGAAGGCCCACTATGCCCCGGATTCGTCAAAAGTTGTGCAAAGTATGAATACTGACACCAGATGCAAAAAGTAGGGAAGATAATCAATCAATATGTTGCAGGTCTAAGAAAGGCGGCAGTTGGATAGCCAGTTGGACCAATTGATCTTCGACATAAGGGACATCTGACTACAATGAAGGCTATTGGCAAATTCGAAATTGACCCTGCAAATATCTATTCGGCAGACACTTCAACCTAGTAACTGATCATAAACCGCTCCTCGGTTTATTAGCCAGGGACCAGCCTACACTGCCAGCTCTCTCCCTCCATTTTACACATTGAACAATGTTCCTCACAGCATATTTGTATAAACTGCTCTACTGACCAGGTACGGCCCTTGGGCATGCTGATGTCATCATCCAGTGCCCACTGCTGGCTTCTACCAATGATCTACTATCAGTTAACCCAGTTCTACTGATTGACTGCTGCAGGACCAGTTTGGTCACTTCTAAAATGGTGGCTCGGAAATCCGCCTCTGATCGTGTTTTGAGAACTGTACTAAATTGGGTCTGGAGGAGCTGGTCTGTGAGCCCAGTGACTGAGGAGTTCAAGCCGTTTGTTATCAGGTGTGCAGAACTCTTGGCTCAGGAGGGCTGTTTACTCTGAGAGGAGAGGGTAGTGCTTCCTAAGGACCTCCATACCAGGGTGTTGTCCTCCTTGCATGAAGGGTACGCTGACATCGAGCGTATGAAAGCCTTGGCGAGAAACTACACTTGGTGGCCCAATATGGACAAAGATATTCAGGACTGGGTCGCTAGGTGCAGGCCCTGCCAAGTGTCTCATCTGGTGTTACCAAAGGCCTCTACCCAGGACTGGAAATGGCCAAAAGTGCCCTGGCCCTGTATATACTTAGATTTTGAGGGGCCATTTCACGGCCAAACCTTTATGGTGGTAGTTGATGCTTTTTCCAGGTGGCCCAAAATTCAAATAATGCATTCTACTGTCACCGGCATCATGATTAAGGTCCTGGATGGCCTCTTTGCCATGCATGGATTGCCTGACATCATTGTTTCTCATAATGGGTTCCAGTTTACTGCGGTGGCATTTGAGGAATACTTGGGGGAAAGGGGCATCCACCATGCTCTCTCCACCGCCTATCACCTGGCCACTAATGGCATGGTAGAATGAATGGTTCATTCTGCTAAGGAGGCATTGCGTAGGCTAGGCCCAGGCCTAGGGAACTGGCAAACCAGAGTAAATAAGTTTTTAGCTTGGCAGCATGTTATCCCTAGTAAAACTACAGGCCGAAGCCCAGCGGAACTTCTAATGGGCAGGAGGCTCAGATTTGATCTGGATCGGCTCCATTCATCCTACATTTGGGATTGGGTGCATGCATGAAATTTCACTAACAACTCAAAATGTGTCCAGAGAACAATAGAATGTGGTTCACCTGTTAGATTGAACAAAATGGTGCCACCACATTGACCAGCTGTGGAGCTTTACCCAGTCGCAGCTACAAGACACCACTGAAGCCTCCAGTAACTCTGGCATTCCTCCCCCTTTAGGGTTCTGATGACATGGATGACTTACCTGGTGACTGGGTGCCCCTCCAAAGAGACAGCATGGATCCGCCCCAAGCCATGGTGGAAGCTGCACCTGGAGTTTTCCAGGAGCTTCCAGGGGAAGCTCTGGAACCTCAGACAAGCGCAAACTTCCCAGTTGCTCATCCTTTGCAGAATGAACTGTGCAAGCCTATTGCAGGCACCCCACCTACTTGGATGACTTCATCTGTTCACAGGCAAAGCCTTCTAAGGGGTAGGCATATTGAATCCTGGATAATTACCAGACTTCCTGGAGCTGGCAGTTGTCTTCTCCCCTCCAGTATGCATGGGCCAACTTGAAAATGAAAGGTAAGCAGTGATTGTTTAAAGTGCTTAGAGGTGCCAGGGTAAAATAGCAGCCAGTGGGTTTGAGTGCTGCAGGAAGTTTGTAGTGAATAATGAGTGTTGTGTTACTGTTATATTGACTCTTATCTTGTTCTTCACCAGATTTTTCAGTAGCCATAGGAAATTTTTAAGAAGAGACTGGATAGCAACCTGTCTGAAATGTTATAGATTTTCTTACTTGAGCAGGGGATTGGAGAAGACCTATAACATCAGTTCAACTCATTATTCTGTTAATTGAAGTCATAATATGGCTTTGGAAGAAATTACATTTCATTTAAAGACATGTGCACTACACAGCAAAGTAATGCTCAGTAATGATAGCTGAAAAGATTTATACTGGAGTAAATTACATGTTTTTGAACCACAATAAGTAACAGAGATTTGTCATTTTGTTATATGTTTAAAAAATGAATTTTTGAAAGTCTGGTCCTGAAGCAACTGAACAAATAATCCTTCTAAATCGTATCAGAGTATATGAATGGGCCAACTATGCATCTTATTTTCTTATACATGTCATTTGGTTAAAACTATCTGCCTCTGCACTTCAGTTCCAAAATTCAGAGCTTTTTTGTTCAGTCCTCCAAATATTGTACTGAACATTAGATATGCAATATGCAGCATGGGTGATGTAAATACTGGACTCAGAAAGTAAATCTTTACTGTGCTTGCCGGCTGGAAGATGAGGATCCTTTATTTTCTGGATCTCTTTCCCCACATGAATATAATGCTGGAAAAAATAAATGATTTGCATATAGTGTGCAAAATAACTAATGTTAATCTGAGTTGCAATTGGTCTTTCAATGTCATTTTAGTTGGTTTTTAGTTAGCTTTTTATTTAGCTAATATAAAATACAGACAAGACTTTAATAAACATTACATTACATTAGTATAATATTAATTACATTAATAAAACCTTTGAGCACTTCAAAGAGAGAAGCAAAGGAGGAGAAAGCGAGAGGGGGAATGGGGGGAGGGAGATAGAGAAGTTGAGGCAAGGAGAGAGAGAAGAAGGATAAAGAGAGAGAGAAAGAGGGGGAAGGAAGGTGAAAGAAGGTGAAAGAGAGAGAGAAGGAGACGTGCTAAATCAGCTGGGCAGTCGGCAGCACTAAGCTGATCTTTTGGCCAGGAAGCTGAGAGAAGCAAAGAAGGAGAAAGAGAGAGGGAAAATGGAGGGGGAGACAGACATGGGGAAGCTGAGAGGGAGAG
>JANHFO010000483.1:146560-162497 GCA_032468095.1 Pareas carinatus
GTTGTTTGTATTTTAATGATGCCTGTAAGCCGCCCTGAGTCCCCTTTGGGGAGAAGGGCGGGATATAAATAATGAAAAAATAAAAAAAATAAAAAAATAAAGAAAACAACAATGGCAAAATAGTTGTAAAACGGGGCAAAATTCACTTAAGAGATGTGTCAGTTACCATCAGAAAATTTGAACTAAATTGTGGTGATAAGTCAAGAATTAACTGTACTGAAAAACAACAAAAATCGAACTAGTCTTATTCAGGTGTTTGTCAGATCTATTCATAAAAGGACCATGTTTCAATCAAATTCCCATTATAGCGATCTTTCCATTTTGATAAGAATGGTAAAGAAACCTGAATGCATGAGTTTTCTTGCATGGTATTTGCAAATTGCTTTTCAGATCTTTCCTATCAGTACAAGAAGTCTGATGGAAGAGGGAATGGACTCTGAGCAATCATGGACAGCTCCATTCTGATAGTAGACTTAGCATAAGTAGGGCTGATATACAGTATATCAACTAGCCTTCCTCCCCAAAGTTCTCCTGATGTGTTGTGCTGCCACAGCCATAATGCTCAATAAAATATTGCCAGAAAATTGTGGAACTTGAAGATTGTGGAACTTCAAGGGAAACAAATGGAGAAAGACTAGTAGAGAATATGGCAATGATGGCGAACCTATGGCACACGTGCTACAATGGGCATGCAAAGTCCTCTCTGTTGGCACACAAGCCAAGTCACCCCAGCATCGTCCCAGTGCTGAGCATGCTCAGAAAGAGAGTAGCGGCGCTGGATGATGACCTCATAGGGCCATGTGCATGCTCAGAAATAGAGTAGTGGTGCCGGGTGATGACGTCACGAGCCGCGACTCATTAGCTGCAACTCGTCCGGGCACTTGGTGCCTAAAAAGTTAGCCATCACTGGAATATGAGCTATATTTAAGTCACACACTAAGATTGTTAGCTTATACTTCTTGCTTACGTAAACCACTTTGTTCTCAACTCACTAGGAGAAATCAAGGAAGGTATAATAATAATAGGCACGAATGTCCTTAGCTCTATTTCATAGACCTCATCCATTAACTATGCAGAAATAAATGTCTATACTAGGCATGTCATTTTTTCATGCAATAGTGTATGGTGGCTTCCTAAATTCTCTATCAAAGTCTAAATAGGGTTTGTGGATTGATTTGTTTTGCAGTGCCATCAAAGAACTGAATGAAATGCTATTAAATACAGCCATTCTTTCCTTGGAGGATCAATAAGCAAAATTGAAGAATATATTCTATGCTCCAGCAAGTAATGCTCATTGGTATGTTGCATCGTAATTATCTTATTCTTTCCCAGTTTGTCTAATCCCCTTTTAAATAAGTTAATGATTATTACACCTTTTATGTTTTTGGGTTTGTGAACAATGAAACTTAAACCAACTTTTCTAGGAAAAAAGAATGAAAAAATTTAGTTCTAACTCAATGTATTATTTATACAGTAATTATTCAAGGATGTCAATTTAAATTTATAATCTTCAGCTGTCTTTCCATGATATATAAAAATGAGTTTTAGAGTTGATATTTTATTGAACACAATATAATTGTAACTATAAAGTAATGGAAACTGAAAGTGAGGCTTAAAGAGATGAATTACAGATTTCTTTTCTTTTTCTTCAGTTAATTATTTTCACATAAAAGTGTTTCTTCTTATTTCTGCTAATTTAGAAAACGTAGTTTTATAAACATAGTTAGTTCTATTGATAATGTGTTTGTGAGCTAATTTTGAAAAAGTGCATTCAGTGACATCATTGAATAGTGTAGTTGCTATGATCAGAAAGACTAGAATTGTTATTATTCTTTGAAGCACAATTATTTCACTATCTTTGAAAATAAGTATTTATTCACTCAAAACAAAACACAGTCTATTGTCCAGAAATAATATTTATTCATTGACCTTAAAACACAGAATAGAAAAAGATTTGTAAATAAAACTATATATATTATATATATATGTATATGAATGCTTTATTTTTTATTTGGTACTTCACAAAAAACACTACAGGCAATAACAAAATATTTCAATTCATTTTTAAAAAACCCTTATTTTGGTAGCCAATCTGATTTGATCAAGATGTCTCAAGATTTACAGTTTTCATTTTATTTCATAAACTTGTTTCTTAAAAAAATTGAAGCAGTTTGTTATTTGATCAATATTTCAAACATTTAAAGATACTCACAAACCAAAGAACAGCTCATAGAAGTTTATACAGACTGTTCAGTGCCAAATCATCCATCATGGTGACCAGTTGAGACACAAAACCAAACTACTTTTGCACCTGAAGGAGTCATCTGAGCACAGTCATTTTCACAAGCAGTATAGAGCATTTGCTGGGAGCTCACAGATCTCACCCATGGAAGTCCCTGCAATTGCTGATGTTCAAAACCACATGCAGAGACTACAGCAGCAGCTATAGTTGAGGTCCATGAGTTCCTCTTTCATACAAGTAATATTACTTATGAAAAAGGGGGTGCCAGAACTCTTGTGGGCAAGAAGCAGCTAAGTATAATGCTTGAACATGCCTCAAGTTCTTAAAGAAAGGTAAATCACAACTGAATTGGGGTAGCATTTAATCCAATGAGGAGAAATAATATTTAAACAGCTACATGTTTTCCATTGCCCTTTTGGTAATGTGTTCTCTTCCCTTTTCAGACTTTTCCTGGTTTAGATATTCCAGAACTTTTGCTAGCATCTCTTCATCCATATAAGGTCTGTTCTGAGTATCATCATTCTCTTTAGCCATTGGCAGCCTTTTGCTGAATAAAGTGAATTGATCTGGTTCATGACTTCCTATTTGGTCTAGATGGTCACGTTCAGATGAAACTGTGAGTGGAATTTCTTTCTTCAAACCTGTATTGATAACTTCAGGATACTTTGTCAAAATCTTGGCTAAGTAGTCTGCCAACTCTTCTTCTTTTCCATTTAATGATTCTTGTTTCATTTGTCTTTCTAAACGGTTAAGCCAAGCCACTTTGGAAAGTATATTTTGATCAGATCTTGCAGGCGGGTACCATTTTGGCAATCCATTTTCTTGATTTATTTGATGTCCAGGATAAGGAAATTTTGGATTACCAACATTTTCAATTCCTAAAAGATTGATAATGTCTTCAACATTCAGGTCTTCTGGTAGGTTATCTGGCAGAACATTAAATCTTTGCTTTTGATAACCATGTAAGGAGTTTATCTTATTCTTGAATAAGTCTGATTTTTCTAAGTTAATCTCAGGGATTTCATCAATATCTTCAGTCAATTCAGGTTCTTGTTCTTTTTCATTCTGATACTTATCTCCAGATTTCAACATTTCAATTAAATCCTCAGGTGGGATCTGTAAATTTCTTGAGATTTCTATCAACTGATAAACTGCTTGAGGATCAAGCTGTTTTTCAAAATATTTGGCTGCCCTTTTGTCATTTTGTTTGATCCCTAGCTTTTCACCTTCCGGTCTATTCATCATCTTTTTCAAATAATAATCCATCAACTGTGAAACATCTTCGAGAACTTGATTTTTATTCTCTTTTTCAATGTCATCTTCCAGGGTACCTGCTCTCTTTATTTCATCGTTGATCTCTTCATTTTTCTCAATTTCTTCTTTGCTATCTCTTATTTCTTCTTGAGTTTGACTTTCTGCTTTTTCCTCTATTGGGTTCCAGTCCTCTCCTCCAACCACATCTTCGTAGGCAATGTTATTTCCTTTAAAAGCATCATCTTCCTCATCAGCATATAGCTTTTGTTCCTCATTAAACCTTTCTTTGTTTAGATTATGAGGTCCCATCAGCTTCCCTAGTTCTTGAAATACAGATTCTAAAGTTGCAAGACTTTGGGGTGTGTACTGTTCTTCCACTATCTCATTTGTTCTTTTATAAGGACTATCTCTTGAATTTTCATCAAAGTATGTCTGTGGAATCTTAAATTTTTTGTGTGTTGTAGCAGGCCAGCTCCGATCATCATAATCATCCATAATTCCATCCAGAAATGTATTGTCTGAATTCAGGGGATTAAGTTTATTTTCTTTTGAGAAAACTTTTGATTCTTTTTCTCTTTGTCTTAGGGTTTCCAACATTGTCTTAACCCACTGGGAATCATCTTCTGGGAAGGACTCCCTTAGATTGTCAGGTAAATAGTGTTGATTTTTTGTTTCTTTTGACTGTAGAACAAAAGGAGCATTTTGATAGGAATTATAATCTGAACTCGTTTCTATATTACTGGTTTGTTTTCTTAGGTTTTCTATGTATTCCAGAGCTTTGATCATATCTGGACTTGGAAGTCTTTGCAGGTTTTTCGTTATATAGTCTGGATCATTTTGAATGTTTTGAAAACTTTGAAATGAAGCAGCATTGGCATTAGAGATAAGCACAAAAATTTGGGCAAGAGGAAAAAGTATTCCAAGCCAGGAGATTTTATCAGCCATATTTGAAATGTTTCCTTAAAATAAAGAAAAAAATTGAAAATTAGCAAAGAGAGATACATTTTAAATATCTTCTATGGTCAAGTATGAACAGCAACAGTTCTAGACTAAGTAACTTACAAATTACTTCCAAGTTGAATTATATTTATTTATTTAGCTATGTTCAAAGACCAGAAAAATGAAACTGAATTAACCATAGTCCATACGAATAGTTACAACTATGTTTGCATAGACATTATTCCTTGCAACTTTGTGTCAGGTCTGAAATGTTAAGGTCCAATTAAACTGATTTATTGCTAAACAGTCTATGCCCACAAATATTCTCAACTAATGGTTACCACCTGCTTAGAGTTAGATAAGGATTCACAGAATTCAGGAGGCCTTGGACTTAGTCTGCTTGTGGCTATGAAGGGATTCTAGGTTGATCCTTTTTTAACTCCTTCAGGTTCTGTTACTTTTTCTCCCAAAAATTATTTTGTTTCCTTTATTGTTTGGGGAAATAGTCTTGAGATACTTGAATAAATAATCATGAATCCCATATCCAATTTTTAAATTATACTTTATGTGGGACAGCTCTTATTTATTAAACAATAATATTGATTTCTGAGATAGACCCCTACATTCATTATGCATTCTTATGAACTTAATACATCTAGATGTTGGGAAAGAATCTAGAATTAGTTACCAAAAATGGTTCAGGGACATATCTGTGAACATTTGCCTAGATGCTTGTCAGGTTTTGCGAGCCACCCATGGAAAAAAGGAAGCTGAAATTTTGCAAAATTCAGGGTAGGCCACTATCATCGTTTTTTACTTCAAGAATTATTATGGGCCCTAATAGGCTCCATAAATTTGACAAGTGGTTACATTCCAGTGTTTTGTTTGAAAGTGTACTTACTAGCCTAGAAAACGAACAAAATAAGTCAGGGTAATAAGCTCTCCTTGTGCTTGGGGGACCTAAATATTATGGCAAGTAAGATTCTGATAAACCTGTTATTTCTAACTGATTATGTCCTTTCATAGCATTTGTTTTCTTTTAAATGAATCAGTCCAGTCTTTCTATCAGCCATTTTGTGGGAGTATTCATAGCAAGTTCTCAAAATTCCAAATGTGCCCACTAATGCAAAATGGTTGCCATTAATCAATTAAAAATGAGTCTATTGCTATGATCACAAACTGTAACAACCTGATGTAGGATAAAAGAATACATTTAATAACAAGACAACAATAAAGCAAAAGAACAGCAACTGGGTTCTATTGATAATTATTAACTCCTCTCTGCCAATAAAGTGCCTCATTATGACCAAACTCTGCAAATAATAAAACAATCCGGTCAGAGTTATTAATAAAGTAAAGTCATATAATTGGACCAGTTGATAAGTAGTGTTAGTAAATAAACACAATGAATATAACAAATGGGAATAAATATTTAATGGAAAATAAATCTCTGTCTCTGTCACTAAATATTTATAACATACTCCCAAGTGCAAAATTAAAGAAATCTTGATAGTCGTCAACTTTTTCCCTTGACAGAGAATATATATTTTAATTGCTAGCCTAGATCATGGTTTTATAATGTTTAGATGTGCCTGAAATTGCAGTCAGATTTATCTAATGCATAAACTAGGAGAACAAGGTAAATGCTTACTTGAAATATAAATAAGTCCATAAAATATTAGATCAAATATTGATAAATGTAGGTTTTCCTATCTATAGTTTAACAGAACATCCCAGACTGTTGATTTACTCATTCCAAAATGTTACACTCAGAAAATAGAATCTCAGAGTAAGAAATAACCAGACCTTAATAAAATTAAAGAACTAGACTTCTGCGATGATTTAAAATTATTTTGGAATTTTTCAATGTATTTTATTAGTTGTTTAATTTTCAACATTTAATATTTCAGAAAGCACATTTCAAAAAGGAAGATTAGCAAATAATCAGATTGGCAGGCTAAATGGTCATCATTCTTTTAAAAAATGTGCTTTCCTAATGTTTTATCAGGTATGTGTTTTTAATAAAAAAAAGTCTTTTTGTCTCAAATGCATTTAAGGAAGCTTAGTATTAAACAGACAGGGCAATACTGAATAGAACTCTAAAACTGAGTGACTTGAGTAAATCATTTGCTAGATTGTGGCCATTTGAAAATAAATATGAAATATTTATATTAATAGGGTTACGTAAACAGTGGGAATTGTTTTTAAAAATCCTGTTTCCAAAAAGAACAGTCCACAGTCCACATGCGATTCAATCATTCTAAAATGATTGATCAGAGATATTTATTTATTCATAGTTATAAATGTTAACTCTATAACATTTGGTTGTACCATCTATGGGAGCAAGTTGTAAGCAGAATAGTGGATTTAGAAGCTGTTAGTGTTTTTGTAGATCTGGAATGTTTCCTCCTCTTTTATATACAGACAATATATATACATGATTGTCTTTTTAAAAAAATGTATTTGTGTTCCTGGATTAAAGGGACAAAATTTCTGTTTATTTAAATTTGGTTGAAAGAAATTCTATGATTTTAGAGAGAAATTGCAATAAGCAGACCAGACAGGAATTAAATCCAGAATGGGCATAAAATAGTATCTGCCTGATTCAACTTTTTTTTTCATTCCATTCATTTTTCTCCTCCCTTTTACACTTTAAAATATCCTGTTGATATAGTAGTGGTGCATGAGGTGGAGGAAGGAAATTCAGTTTATCTATTTATGCTATCTGTTCTGGATAAACACACACATATCACACAAGGCTTCTTATGCCATTTAAGCAATTACAGGCTTTGCAGCACAGTATGGCACAATTTTACACATCAAGCTAATTAAAGTACTATAACAGAATTGCTTTATTTTTCTTCAACAATGCCTCAAATAAAAATTTAGATTAATGAATATACCAGTTAATAATCTGTTAATTCTAAAAACTCTATTCAATATCATTTCAAAATAGGAGGAAGGTCCTTAAAAGAGGATAGCTTTTCTTACTTAACAATAAATATTGCAGCCCAAGTACTTGAATGGCTTTAGTCAAATAGCTTTTATGTACTAATGACCAATGAAAGTCTGTGGAAAAAATATAAATGAATAGCAGATAAAAACAAAATGTGGATTATTGTATGGAATCCAATTTTAGTGAAAGTTAAATATATAGAAATCAGTGGAATTTAATTTATAAGCTTAAGTACTACTGATTTTAGTGAAGTTGTTATTAATATAAATTTAATTTATTGTATTTAAGACAAAAAAGTTGCCAGACTTGCGTTACATGACGTTCTATGACAAAAAAAGCATGAGGTTAACTGGAATATTAGCAAGTTAATAGCACTGCTTAAAATGTGTTGAATTGATTACTAGTTATTTTGGATTGTTTCTATATATTTCAAACAGAACTCTTGGTTTTATCCTGTACTCTGGTAGACATTCTGAACTACAATTGTGCTTAGTAATGAAGGTTTATTGCAAGGCACAATAACGTCAAGTTCCAGACATGAACAGTGAGCAAAATGCACTGACATTTTACAGTATGTGAAATAGTTTTCTTTTATCTTATTGTATGCTTCAGTTGATATATCTTTATGCTAAAAGTGCCAATTTTTAATATAAATGGATAAATATAAACATATTTAAGAACTTTCAACCCTCCCCCATAGTAGCTGCATTGTTTTCTAATTTACTACATGTGAAAGCACAATAAATTCAAATTCAATTCTAGTACCTCCAAATAACAGCTTATTAGAAAACCGTCTAGTTTCCTTTAGTTCTATATAAAAGTAAATAATACCCTTGAATAGAATGGTAAAATTCTTAATATAATCAATGGACTGAAAATTTTAGCTCTTAATATATTCAATAGAATATACTCTTTTCTTACTATTCAATAGGAGTTCTGCAGTGTACTTATTTTATCTATAAATACAGTTAGCCATAAATTTATAAATTTAACTTTTTATCCAAATTAGAATAGAAATTTCATCTTACATGGAAGAACAAAATGATAGTAGAATTATGTATAAAAATATAGTGACTTGTTTCTGAGATTTAGTTGCACTGACACTGATTAAAAAATAAACATTTATAAATAAATATTCCTAAACTAACTACTAAAAATTCTGAAATACTGTTTGCTTTTAATAGCTGTCAAATATAATTATCAACACTCTCATTGTTCTGGTTTCTCATTACATTTAATATATATGGTTAAATCACAAGATATGAAAGATATATTTAACATCTACATAAAACGCTGTTTCTGTGCTGCTAAGTGAAGTGCATCAGGTTTCAATTTCATACGTTTTCTGACTAGATAATTTGCTGCTTCTAGCATTCTTTGTTGGGAAGCTGCCCATAGAGAAAATATATATATTGACTCTTCCATTGCATTTGTCGATTAAAAGAGAAAGCATATATTCTTACCTGTGTCTGAGGCAACCTAAAGCATGATATTGACTATATCCATTCGCTCCGAGTTTACGAACTGTTTTCAGCACCAGGAGAGCTCCCTCTGCTTATAGGCGACATCACCTGACTCTTACTGACAGACTGACGTCACCCCAACCGGTTTGGGAAAAAAACAAAAAGCAACTTTCCTTTTGAGAAAGAACATTACAGAAAAAGCGTCGTTTGGCTTCGTTATTTGAAGGGAGAAAGGAAGAGATTTCCTTTGTATGTTTACGCCATCTGTCTTTCTCTAGGGAAAACTGCATCTTTCTTTGCAATTAGGCAGCCCTTGAAAGCTTTAAAAAAAAATGACGAGTCTGGTCAGGTAGGTAGCAGTTTATATATTTCCATGTCACCTATTCTGTAACAGGAACCTGCAGGAAGTTCTGTTGATCGGGTTCTCCTAAGATCAGAGAAGGATTTATAGGAAACTGGCAAGAATTCCTGATTCCCAAATATTTAGAAACTGCTGTAGTAAAAGGATCTCCACTCCCACTGTAGATTTTAAATGATGCAGTTGAGTGTATAAAAGCTCTAAAACAATCAGGACAAAATCGTGACAGAACTGTGATATATAATCACATTTACTAATGAATATAAACTCTTGAGTTTTTCAAAATTATAAATCTATCCTATGCAGCAGGTTCTAGTTGGTGAATCTCAAGACTTTAGGAAAGAGAGAGATTTGATTATTAGTGCTGCTTTCTATTACATTCATTTGTCTAGACATGCATGTATTTTTTAACATCTCTTTTGGAGAAGTTGCCCTTAAAGTCTGTAATGAAATTATAATGAAACACACAGAGAGACATACTCATGTTGAAAAAAATGAACCCAATTATTTTTTACTATGTAATTATAATGATATGTCTGCTCATACCATTGCAATAAACGATAAATGTTAGGCTTCCATCTGCAGCAGCTCTAATTTTATTAGGGGAGGTTTATGTTGAAAAAGTCAGATATAAATATAATCTGGCGCAAAGACCTCAGATTCAGGAATCTATCTTTTATTTTCCAGTTGATATTCATCACAGGGATTTGTCGCCATAACTTAGTAATATTATCGGAATATAATTTTGGATCCTCAAAGTAGCAGCCTTTTGCTTCTCAGGAATCCTATAGCCAGGTTTATTAACTTTTGGTTTGAAACATCTAGAAGTAGGGCTGTCAATCCCTGATTTAGATGAAAAATGGTCATCTAAATATGGTTTATAAGAAAGAATGTGAAGATAGTTTTCTTTCATTCTCAGGTGCAGAACATGGAATTGTATATTTAAGTTACCAGAGGGCAGATTCTTGTTGGATATTAGGTAAAAACTCAACATAAGAGAAATTTGACAATGAAACCTGTAATCCAGAAGATAGACAACTTCTATTCAACTTGATATTTGTCCCATATGAAATTAACTTCAGACTATTTTTCTTTAGAATTCTTCGAATGCACAAAACAATTTATTTGCACGATGCTAATTCTGAACAAAGTATATGTTTCTTTTTGGATATATTGTCATAATTAATATTGGTATGAATTTTAGATTTAAATAGCCAATTTTCATACTATCAAGGGAACCTGCATGAACAAAATAGCACTAGAGCAGTAAGTAAAACATATTTTCAAAGAAATACCTGCAAGGGACAGTGGGAGCCAGAAATATTGCCTTTTATATTTGTCATAAAAGTGCATGGTAGCAACATTTTACATGCATAGGTGAAAGGAATCTTACCATGGATGGTGCTTTGCTTTAACATTGCATAGCTATGGTATAGTAGCAAGTCACCTTTTTGATACAGAGTTGATCTTTTAATGATATTTTTTCTGCCACTAAGGATGTGATCCAGTGGACTGGAGACAATATAGTGTGAGCAGAACAGACATTTGTGGTTCTTTATTTGTGGATTTTTTTAGATGGGTTGAGATTTTAAAATGGCAATATATGTATTTTGTACAGCTCTATTTATTAGTATTACTTTTTGCTAAAATAATAAAACAAAAATAAAAATCAGTTGTTTTACAGCTGTATTGTGATGGCATTTCCTCTTCAAAATGGAGTCTGGAGTAGAACAATGAATTACCCATTCTTGGTGTGGTGGTTGGTTCTGGCCAGTAGACAATTGATCAGATGAAACTATTATTTTTGCTTTGTTTCCTTGTTAACTTATTTGTTTATTTAATCTTTTGGAACCGATTATGTGGTTTAGAAAAAGATGAATAAACAGCCAACATGCTCTCTTCTCAATCATTTGCCCTATATTTTCTTTTCTTCCCCAATTATCTGCAGCAATGCTATGTTAACCTTATTACAAAGGTTTAAGTAATAACTACCCTTCACCCAGTGCAAATGATCCAGCGTAGATGTTTTGAGCACTTTCAGAACAAAGTGCTCAAAATAATTTGCATGAAGTTAAAAATGATACATATTGATTTTTAAAGTATTACGGATAATAAAAACAATGAAAATTCAAAGTACATGCTAGTAGGAAATTATTGAAACTGAAATTTTCTAACACATCCAGAATGTACTCTTATTGGGAAAAATAGTCTACACTGACTTTTAGAAATGCTCTAGAGTTACAAGCAAGGCCTTTGGGTTATACCTCTGAGGTATGATCCCTCTTTCTTCTTTAAAAAAAAGGTTTTTAAAATGGTCAGTTGCATATTGTCAATTGAAAACAATTGATGACTTGAATAAAAGAAGTACTAGCAACATTAGTATTTTCAGTATATAAAAACAGAGCTCTACTGGATAAGGTATTCAATGCACTAAGTCAGCTACTATGGGGACTGTTCTTTTTCAAACTAGTGTTTTTAAACTCGTCATTTTCTCAACCTTTCATTTTTAATCTAGTTTGAAAAAATTATTTTGCAAGATGATGGCAAAATAAGTTTTCAAATACAAAACCTATTAATACCTAATCTGTAAATATGCTTTTAGCAAATTTTATGTATCTCCCAAAGAATTGCAGAAGTCTTCTTACTGGATCAAGGAATTGAGATTTCAGTGGCAGCTTTGAGTCAGACAGCAGTATTTGTGTCTCTCCGTGTATGTGTGTGTAATATGTGTGTGTGTGTGAAAAGATAATGAGAAAGTCTGAGTCATACTGTAGAGAGGATGTAGGGAATAAAGTAAGGCTGTAAATATAAATGCATGTAGGGATGATTTTGTGCTGTCGTTTCTTCATCAAAATTACATTTATTTTTAGTACGTCAGAATGAAAAAGAAAATCCCTTACAATGTCAGATTGATTTACGTATATAATTATATAACTATAGATAGGTGCATATATGCTCACATATTTAATTTGCTAATCACTTAGGGGACAATTGAGAAGTACTTGTGAATAGCTACAAAGAACAATTTCAAAGAGCTGTAATTATTAAAATATTGGACTTTTCTAACTGTATTTGACATCCACAAATCAACTGGGGCTATATAAAGGAAAACAATGCACAATGGTGACAACTGTGACCAGCAAGAAAAGAGGTTATGGCAAGAAATGAAATCTAGCTCTGCACATCCATTTGCTGCCGGATTGGCATCATTGTCGTTTTAGTCAATGCAGGTTTCTGATCATTCATGGCTATATGGATGATGGGTTGAATTACAGTTACTGATTAATACTCTGATATGAATTATCATTCAATTTTATATGCATGGGAACTAATTCATATTATATTAGGTTGCCCAAGTAACCCATACTTCAGAAAAATATTGTCCAGTTGCTTGGTTAGGAGATGGAATGTCATCACCAACTGAACAGCTGTTTCTTTTCTTCTCTCATCCAACTAGATCCCTTCTTCCAGGCACAATGGAATCTCTTGTTAATGGTGGAATATGTTAGTAAGATGTGTAGCATAGCACTTTCTGTGCTACTCTATTGCAGAGATTTATGGATCCCTTTCAAACATTTAATTCTTCTAATTATAAATGAAATAACATTACTGCATTCCAATTTAAGCAAAGCTGAAGAGAAATGACTATATTTAAAACAATAGAGATAAAGCTTTGGAAAAAGCTACAAAGGAGGTCCTCGCTGTTGTTCAGTGGGGATTTTTGTTGCTTAGAATGATGTTAAAGACTGGGAAAATAGCCCTATTGCTCCAGACTGATACAAAGCCAATTAGCAGATTCATCTACCCAGACAGTAAATCAAATGAATACATACAAGAAAAATAAATAAAAATCCATGTACATTGTAATTTGGAGAATGAAATACTGGAATCAACATTAACATGCATGATTGGATCTGACTAGAGGCCTTGAGAAAATGTAATATGGATTAAGTCATGCTCAATAGTCTTGGTTGAGAGAAATAATATGGCAGTACTTAATTGGAATATGAGCGATGATTTTGCAAAAAAGTGAATGCTTACCCATAACTTCAAAATAAGTAATCTGAAACAAAGTGCTAAGAATACATGTTCAATTGATTCAATTATTTTTAGGTGCACAAGATAATTCAGATTAATATAAGACATTTCTCTTGCTAGGAAGTTTTTGTGTATTTCTTGTTTCCTTAGAGAAAACTTCATTAATTTGTAACCTTCACTGTTTTGATATTAATCAAACCTTGCAGTGACAGAATGACAGGTAGTTGTGTTTCAAGTCTGCTCACTGCACTTCTGTCAGATATCACAAATCAATCTGATTTATAGCCTTGCAAAGCAACCAATCAAGTCATGGAGAATTGGAATCAGTTTTGGTAGGGTTCACCTCCTTGCTTCTGTTTCATTTACACCCACCTGATCTTCTTCAGAGAAGCAAAACATTCTTGGCATAGCACCAGATTGTATGGAGAAAGCCTGGTAAACTTACAGTAAGTAGTGAAGCTCTATTGAGAAGATTAGAAGTCTCACTAAAGTTAGTAGTGTAGAACAGACAGCGGGATCTCAGTCCTTCATCTTCACTTTTTTTTTTGACAAGAGTTAGAGCAGGGCTAAGCAACTGCAACTTCAGTAGAATCTCCTGAATTTCATGGTGCATCTTTTCTATAAATTCCCTGCACTTATATATCATACTTAAAGAACACTGCCCGTTATAGTAGAAATAAATAACCTAGAAGAATAATTTTCTATGACCATCCTAATGTGAGGGGTTTGTCATATTTTGTGGATAATTGGGAATGAAAAAGTTATACATTTGATTAAAAAGCTGGTTGACTGACTAAGGAAAGAGGCTTGTGGGGAAATCTACGTAGATGAGGTGCCTGGCGATGATTACAATTAAGAAATATCATTTTTATACAGATGAATGGCACAAAGTTGAATGCTAAAAACATCCTGGGTTGGTGAATATAACCATCTGAGGATCAGATAAAACCACAAGAATTTTTTCTGTACCCCAGCCAGTTCATTGAGTAGCTTCTTCATTGGTAAAACTGCCAGATTCCCTTTCTTCCATTGACTAAGTATTGCTAGCCAATACTTCTTATTCTCTTGTAACCCAAGCTGCATTTCTTCCTGTTACCTACACGGGGTGGAACACTGGCGGGGGAGAATTCTGCGGGGAGAGAAAAACCTTCACAAGTAATTTTTCTACCATCCTTGGTTCCTTGACCCCTTATCACTTAAACCCTTCCTCCTCAGAATGATCTGTTCTTTCTCTTCTTTCTTCTAGCCCAATGGTTTCCAAACCTTTTCAGTTCACCGCCCCCTTGGTGCTGCAAACTCATCCTCAGTGCCTCCCACCCCCACATATTATTTGGAATAGTGGTTTGCACGACCCACTAACGAAGATTCAAAACTGTAACAGTTAATTGCACATTTATTCAAAATCCAATTTAAAATTTTTTTTAGTTAATTTTAATTCACCAAAATTGTTGAACATGATCCAGTGATAACAGGTATTCAAAGTTTGATAGTCATTTATCAAGAACCTTAGTAACTAGTAACTTAGCAAACTCAGTAAAATTTAGTAACTACTTCACTGTTCAGTAAATTCTTAATGGGATGGATGGGCTTCATGAAGTGATACCAGTTTCCCAATGTCTGGTTTTAAGTCACTTAGCAGGAGTCTTAAATCACCACATTCAGTAAACTGGAGTCAATTTCTTTGTTTGGAGCAGTGGTCACCAACCTTTTTGACCTTGGGACCACCAACTTCATAATTTGAAATCCCGAGGCCCACCAATATGATTTTTTTTTAAATGTACATATATTTGAAAAATAATGATCAGAAAACTTGCATTTTATTAATATAAAAGGTACCTATTTAATGTAATAAAATTTAAAAAGCTTATTTAATTAAAACAAAATCATAAATGCTTATTTAATCATAACAAAATATTTAAAGGTTATTTAATTGTAGTGGATTTTAATTGGGGCTTTAGTTATTTTAACTTGGTTTTAACCTTAATCAGCCGTTATTTAATTATTTTGACTTGGGTTTTAAAGTGTGTTGGGTATGTATATATGTGTTTTATGGCTGTTCATCGCCCTGAGTCCTTCGGGAGGAGGGCGGTATACAAATTCAATTATAAATAAAATAAATAAATAAAATTATTAGAAAATAATTGAAGCTTATCTAAGTATTACACATTTTATTATGATATTTCTTCCTGCTTAGGAGACAGAGACACAGAGAGAATGAGAGATGGGGAGGGACAGAGAGAGAATGAGAGACACACAGACACGCACACACAAATAAAAACATACCTTTCTTGCACTCCACTTCCCCTTCATCATTCGCTTGCCAGCCAACCCTAATTCAGGGCTGAGCTCCAGATACTCCTGTGGGAAGGGCGAGCTCTGGGTGCTCCGGGCATTCAGACTGAGCTTTGAATGCTCCCACAGGGCGAGCCGAACCCTGGGAGCTTTGGGCACGCAGGCTGAGCTCCGGACACTTCCGCAGGGAGAAGTGGAGGGGGAGACAGAGAGAGGATGAGGGGGTGGAATTTTTGCTAAACAGGAGGCTGGAAAAAGGCTGAGAGAGGCCGAGGCTGCAGTCGCCATTAGAAACGAACTGCGCACAGGGTCTTCCGAGAGGGGCGGGTGGGTGGCAACAGCATTCTGCTCAGTAGGAACCAAAAGGGAGCATGAGTCCTGGCACGCTCAGCATC
>JANHFO010000483.1:186434-196806 GCA_032468095.1 Pareas carinatus
AGACCTTGCCGAAACGTCGCCAAGAGACTTTCCACTCTACACGGGAAAAGACTCAAACACACCTGGACCTACATATATAGGAAAACCTATATATATAAATCACACTTTCATAAGAAAACAATGCTTTGTTAACATGCTTTCTTCCTAGCACTGACTTAAATTGCTTTAATTTAAGGGAATTTTTCCTACTACCACACTTTCAATATCTGACTTATCTTGTTATCCATCCATGAGTTGGTACAAAAACGATACTAATTCAACAAACCACATTATTTAATGGGAAGAATGGAAAGAAGAGATAATTTGTTGTATTTTATGAGAAGGTGATTAGTTACTAAAATTATTTACACTTGCTGTGATAAAGGAAGATGTCATTTATTTATATATTTCTTTTATTTTTATTTGCTATATTTTATTTTTTTATTTTCCCTACACTTTATATTTTTTATTTTCTTTTAGTTTATATTAGTTATTTTTGATTATAAGTTTTTAATAAAGTTATTATGAAAACAACACTTATTATTTTCTGAACACTGTGATTAGGAAAAGCAAGGATATTTGCAATCAACAGTAAAAATAAAATTCAGAATACTATGGAAGCAGGCAAAACATTCCTTTTTTTTTAGATGAGCTATGTCAAAAATTACTGGTGACAGGTAAGAAGGAACACAGGAAACAAAATGCAAAAGGAAAAGCTAAGGATGAAAGAGAACTATTTGCCTGAAGGCTACTTAGTGGGAAATGGGTAAACATGTCCAATGGTCATGTCACATACTTCCCCTGATACTCATACAAGTTTAATGACTTTGCCCCCAAGATAATGTGTGACAAAGCATTAGAGATTTTATTTGACTTGAAACTATAGAAAACAGTACTGGCTTAAGGGGGAAACCAGACCACTTAATGACAACTTAAGGCTATTTACTTATAGGCTTCAACATGGGATAAAGGAAGATTTGTGTTATCATAGCTAACTGTGCTGTCACAAACTGCAAATAGGAACATGGCTAAAAAGTTTTTTTAAAAAAAGATGGAGAAATGGAACCAGGCCGCTGGAAATTGCTCAATTCAAACTAGTGCTTGAGAAATTTAGGCTTAACAGCTACCCAGACCAAAACAAGGTTGGCGGCTAAGGAAACAGAACGCAGCAGTGAAATGGAAACATTAGATATGAAAACTAGAAACAGAGCAAGAGTGTTTTATAAATCATTTGTGCCAGAGATTGATAATGGTGTAGAAGAAAGAACACAAAGCACTTCGCTTCTAGGCCGACTGATTGTATGCAATCAGGTCAGGGTGGACTCTTTGTAGCCATATAGACTTTCTTCTAAATCACTTCTATGTAGTTTGTGAATAATTTTAAAAAAAAACGCTATATAAAAACTACCATCTAGTATCCTGGCTATCTAGCCAAAGCTGATATGAGCAAAGGTGCTAGTAGAGGTCCTAGAGCTTCCAACTATTTAGTTAAAGCAGATTTAAGAACGGAACTTTTTCAGAAAGACAGACTCTTTTGAAAATGACTCTTCTAGATATCAGGGTAACTAAACCAGGTTAAGATAAGAAAAAGAAACAAATCCTGGAACTTTGGCTCCAGAAATAAAATATAACTAATTCTGGATAGAGAACAAAAGCCGGTTTGATGTAGGGTCAAGACATCAGTTGGAAACCAGGAGACTGTGAATTCTAGTCCTGTCTTGGGCATGAAGCCAGCTAGGTCACCTTGAGCCAGTCACGTTATTTCAATCCTGGGAATGACAAACTATTTCTAAAAAACCTTGCCAAGAGAACCGCAGAGATCTGTCCAGGCAGATGCTAAGAATTGGACATAAATGAATGGAAGGAAAAAAAGAGAGCTAAAGAATAAGAAGCCAATAGAAGACCATTTCTGAAAATGTTGCTACAAAAACTGCATGGACTCGTCTAAACAGTTTCCAGGCGTCAAAACAGACCTGAAGGCATCCACATGAAAAACAAAACTAGGCAAAAATCATAATTTTGCCTAGTAATTAATTAAACCTACATCAAACTCTGGATCCAAATTAGCAGACTGAAAGTTGAGAGGCAGGAAGCAAGGCACACAGCAAACAGCCATGAAAGAATGGCAAGTCATATCTAGAATATAAACTAGGTGTACATTTCATGAGAAATCATTAAAGGGCTCAAGGATTTGGGACTAGACCTAGGATGGATCAAGGTAAAGTAAATAGCGCATACAATTTGACTGATAAATGGAAACTTCAAGCTTCTTGACTCATCATCTACAATATTTACTTAACAAACAATAATCTGGGAGCTAATATTTATAATGAGGACTCTTGCGGTTTCAATGATGTCATGAACTTTGCTCATTTCTCTCTTTCTGCCCTGTCCCTGCCATTTATTTCTCTCTGCTATTTTCCTCCTACCTTTGAGGGTTGCCAGACAAAAAAACAGGAGCTTGCAGGAGGTTTTAACAGTTAATTTATAAAGAACTTGTGAAAAATATCTTCCTCCTGAATTCTTGTTTTAGCCTCCTTATCAATACAAATATGTCAAAATATGAAAGGATAAAAATCAAACCCAAAACAATGAAAGCTGTAATTTTGATTCAGGCTGGAATCTAAAAGATTCACTGTGAAAAAAAATGTGTATGTGCACACTAAGACTACTGGAAGAACTACAACAAAAACCTAAAAATAAGAAGGAAGGAAGAGGACATTCAATGGAACATGAATTCCTTCACCTTTTTCTTTGGTTGAGCTACTATTGCAAACCAGTTATTTAAATAGTAAAACACTTGTAAAAATGGAAAGAACAATATAGTTTGGATTTATACGGTATATGTTTATTTGAAGAAAGGGTGAATGAAATTAATGGAATTCTGAAAAGTATGTATATATACAGTATTATAACCTCAGAATAACTTGTTGAAGATTGAACATTTGTAACTGAGCGAAGTTGAAATTATGCAACATTTTAAGATCTGAATTTGATACATTTCTCATCCTACCCCTTTTGCTGAACAGAAATGACAGAAATAACTCTTTAAAATACATACTTTGTTTCTGACAAACCTGTATTAGGGTTGGTATATTGTTAAATTTTGGATGTGTCCCCAGAAACTAAGACCTGATTGGAACAACTCCCTTTTTCTGGAAAAATGCCACTTTTTCATTTTTCTATAAGATTTGAATTGACTAGCGAACTGAAAGCAGTTCAAACTGCTGGTTGTTATTTATAAGTTCTTACATAGTTTGAGACTTAGATAACCTCAGATCACCTGCTCTTTATGGTTTCTACCTGTTCAGTAAGAACTTGAGAGAATGGGTTATAACCTAAAGGACTTTCATCTACAGGGATCTTGGGAATAAGACTTTTCAATTACATCTTCCATTCTTTGGGAAAGCACCCCATCCATCTGCCTGCTATTACAGGTTCTCTCCCTGTTAACTGCCTAGTAAACCATTAAAATGTGGTTATTCCAAACAGCCTTGGATGAGAAATCACTGTGAATGGATATAATTCTTACTATGGTATATTTGGTGTATGATTATTTCTCTAGGACTGTTTGCTATTATTGTCCTTCTGCCTTTGCTTCCTGTTTTGATGCCTTTTTTTAGTCCTCTTGCTGAACTTGACACCAGCAATATATTTTGTTGACTGGAACAGTACACAAATCCGGACAAATAAATAATAGTTCTTGGAAAGAAACTAAGTAAAGCTATTTTCTCTTTATTGTATTATAATAGTATTGGATATATTACTATTTTATTTCCTACATAAACTTTAAAGAAAGTGAATAAAAAAAACCTTAGGAAAGGAAGGTTATTAATAGGTCTTATCTAACACAGTGGACCCCAACCTTTTGGGCACCATGGACCAATTCCCTGGAGAAAGGTTTTTCACAGACTAGAGGGTGTGTGGTTTTGCATGCTCCTTGTATCCTGGGAATGGGGCTTGGCTTGCTTGCATGGACCAGTTGCTGGCATGCCACGGACCACTGCTGGTCCATGGACCAGGAGTTGGGGACCCCTGATCTAATACATATACTATTTTGGCCTCAAATCTACAACTTAAAACTAAAGGGAAGTAAGTCATAGTCTTCTAAGCTATAGTACTCACTCTTCATCTTTGATAGACTCAAAACAAGAGTCACAAACCCGAACTTGGAATTCAAAGCCCATTATGGGATAGCTGGAGCGTTTCGTGCTGCATTTGCCACACACTGCTTGACCACATTTCCTACAATGATGCTGGATAATGGAAATGAAAATGAGAAGCAATCATAAATATATTCCAAATTAAGCCAGGTATTGACAGAAGCAATCAATTTCCCATGTTTTCAGCCAAATGAATTCAACTGTGCATTCTGTGAACTTTCATCAAAAAAGCCTACTATCTCTACAGGCCTACCCTGGTTAATCTCCTAAAGACAGCAGCCTAAATATGTCTCAGATAAAAATCTTAGTTAATAAGCAAAATCATAATAACATTATAGATTTGTGCATATCCTGATCTAGAGAAACTTATTGCAGAACACTAATTTGTTCTCAGATGCATAAAGAAAGATTTCAAGACAACTGTACATAATTTAGCCCACTTGTAGTTTTTAGTGCTTTCACCAGCTTAATCAAGCCCTACTTTCTGGGAATTCTGAAAGCTACACTTCCAACACATCCACTGAATTCCAGGTTGGAGAAAGGTTGACTTAAAATACAGAACTATGCTGCTGCTGAAGGGCCATGGAAGATGAGAAGGAAGTGTGCATAGGAGTCAGGAACTAATTCAAAAAGATGCATCCTAATTATTAACTTATTTAGTTTTCATACAACTATAAATAAAACACTGCTGGTTTCTTACCTGCCTCAGACCCAAGGTCTTTGTATCCCACATCTGCTTTATATTCCAGAAAAATGGCTGCTCACATTTCTGACAGGAATCACTTTCTAACCACTGTGGGGCCTGAAAAAAAGAGATGACAGAAACATTTAAATATGCCATTCTGGAAAAAAAACCTACTCAGGTTTAAAAAATATGTGGAATTAAAGTGTAACCTTTCATTTATTTGGATACAATTAGAAATAGATGAAGCCTACAGTTCACAGATAAAAGCTGTTACAGCATTGTCCTTGAAAGCAAGAGTGTTTTATAAAATTTGTTTCCCCTCAGATCTAATTAGAGCAATATAATCTTAAATGGCAGTAGATGGGGTCACTCGAGCTGTCTCTCAGTTGCCTCCTACACTTAATTTATGACGTAGTTTTCACTCCAAAACATTAATGAGAAATATGCTTTTTTTACACTTCAACAATTAGCTTCCTGTACGGGGTTAAGGGCTTCCGTTTTTTTCAGTGTTTGAATGATTAAGAAAAAGTACTGAGTAACTGAAAAGCTGAGTTTTTACACAATCAAACCATTATGCCTTTATTTTCACTCATAATTTGACATTAAAAATGACCTGTTCACATTCGAAGTACTATCAGGGCTATTAAAAGCAATTAACAACTGCCTGGGTCAGTTCTTCTGTATAAGGGCTGGTTTCCATTCTTAGTCTCACTGCAAACAGAGCATTTGGAAAATTGTGTAGAGAATAGGATTTTTCACAATTTATTACCTTATAAATAAATTCTTCAAAAGTAGCATAACCATTTTTTCAATAGACATTTTTTATGTATGGAACAAGGACTGGGCAACTGAAACTGTAGGTGCAGCCAGCAAACATTTTTGAATCCCTTGTAATCTAACAAATTTTATACAAAGACATTAAGATTCCACATGCTCTTGCAAATTTCATCAAATATATACAGTGCTTCTAATTAAGGGAGTTGTAGCTTATGTCTTTGAATAAAATACGCTAGTATGAAATAAGGCTCCTTCTGATTTTCAGTTACCATAAACTAACACAATGGTGGCCTCACTATAAAAGCATTCTCAGTTTAACAAGTACTATTCTGGCCTTGAAGGCTAACCTTAATAGTGTGATGATACTACAACTTCTAATATTTTTTCTTGTTTAAAATTTTATTTAGTATACAAAGCCAGGATGGTTATTTCCAGATACGAACATTTTTCAAATGTTTCTATTAACAGGAAGATGATAAGTATGTAGGACTGTGTATTGTATTTTTTACAACCCACAACTCATGTCTTGATCTATATGCTAGATACTCACGATACTAAGAGATCTGTCAATGTTATACTTCAGTATGATCTCAATTTTATCTTTTATCTTTAAAAACATTTAAATAAATTTTAAATATTTGTTAAACATTAAAAGTTTCTTAAAAAGCAATGATCTACGACCAGCAATTTCAATTCCAAATGATAGTATACTTGAGTCATATTCCTCACTCCTACTTTATTTTCCAAAATATCACTCTAGGGTGTCTTTCCTTGCTAATTGCTAAATTTAGCTAAATAGTTGTGGGTTCACAGAATACAGGAATGTTATAATTAGGAGATATTAGCTTTTCATCTGTTCGATAGAAACAAATAAAAACTTTGTTTGGTTCCTACCTCTTCTCTACTAATATCCATATTCCAGACTGTGATCCCTCCATCTGCTGAACAAGAAACTAATTGTCGTGTGATCTGGAGGTAACAGAGGGCCTGCACCTTGTCACTGTAAAGAAAATAAACCAGCTAGCTGATAAAGTTATGCAACATTGGTGCTTTGCATGTTTGACTTGAAACCATTCAAATCTTGTGGCTTTTTTTTAAGGAGGTGGATGCTTGCTGAGAACATTTTCAAATATTAAATTGCATGCCTTTTTAAAAAAAATACTATTAATATGCATGTAATATCTGAATGTCAGTTTTATATTACATAGATTGTAGTTTCACATGTACAAAGATATTGCTTCCAGAAATATCAGATTATAAACTCCAGGATGTCCAATCAGAATGGCGAATAGTTATGGAAGCTATAGTCTAGCACACTTGGAAGAAGCCAGGTTAAAAAAGGTATTGCTGTAATCTTTCCATATTTTACAAACTTAATTATAAACAGGTGATAACTGACAGAATAGGTTTTGAGGAATACATTTTTATAACTCTTCCTGTCAACTGCAACTGTTAAATTATCTTACTGATCCAGTAAAAGCAGATATTGGGCTCCAATTCTGCAATTTTCAATAAGTATTTTGAACTGCTTGTGAGCATGATGACAATGACTATTTGGGATCGAAGTAAAAACCCTATGTCACTCCTAGAAAACCCATACTGCAAAACAGCATCCACTGTAGAGAACAAAGTAAATAATATTTTTTCTTCCTCATCAAGGAACTTTTTCCTGCGGTTAAGTAAAAACCCTGTTCATTCATGCATGACAAAAAAATTAAGTGGCTACATATCTTAAATATTTGTCAATGTACTGTTACATTTGCAGAAATGAAGTATTTATAATAAATGGTGAAAATGTGACTTCCAGTTCCAGTTCTCTTTGGTGAAGAACTTCTCAAAAATTAGAAAAGAAATCTTATCATGGACACTTAGGCCCCAAAAATGCAATGTTGGAGGCATTATGCTGGAGGATAAAGTGGGAAAAATCCAGAAGGTTAGATATAAGACTGAGCAGAGAAAGGCAGGGGATGAAATAGAGAAGATGAACGATGGGATTTTTGTGGAAACCTTTGGAAAAAAAGAAAAGCCTAGAAGGTTAGAAGTGTATGTGAAAAGTCTGTTCACCCAGAAAGGTATAGGTTAAACATATATGTATATATACAAACCAAAACACAAGAAGAAAGATTAGGTGATATCTACGAAAATTAAATAGTAAGAGAAATAGAATTTATTGGTGGTGGTAGATAAGAGATAAATGAAATTGATTTAAAGGAGATTGGTGGTATATATGAGAAGTTAAATGAAATATTGTCTTTCTTTTTTCCTTTCTTTTTGATATTTGAGCTCAAATGGAATATTGATGTATATGAGATTATTTTGAGGAATTAATTTTTTAAAAAGTTAAATTTAAAAATGGAATGGAGATTGGAATGAGAAGACAAACGTGGTAATATAAATGTTAATTATATGGGAGTTTTTTAATTTAAAATAGGAGTTAACAATATGCTGTTTTGTTGTGTGTCAAGTGAATTTGTATATTTGAAATATGAATGCAATATATTGAAATGGGATAACAAAAAGAATAAGAATGTTTTGGTTTGTTGTATGAATTTAAAATAGGAGTTAGTAATAATATGTTGTTTTGTTGCATGTCAAATGAACTTGTATATTTGAACTAGAATGTAATATTTTGAAATAGGATGGTAAAAAGAAAGTAGATTAATGATGAAGGGAATAGGTAATGGATGTAAAGATATAAAAAATTAATTAAACTGATTAGAGAAGACAGGAACTCAGAAAAAAATTAGTAAATGAAGAAGAGGAGAGGAGAGGAGTAGGAGAAAAAGGAAGAAAGAGAAGAAGGTAAGCAGAGGAAGGAAAACAGGAAGAAGAGGAGGGAAGAGGGAAGACGGATACGAAGGAAGAAAACAAGAAGTAGGAAGAGGGTAGGAGTAGAGAGGTAGATAGGTAAGAGGAGAGAGATGGGAAAAAAGGAAAGTACGATTTAGAGAGTGTTAGAAGAGAAGGTGGTATAGAAAGGTGGAGGGAATGAAGAGAAGGAAAGAAGGATGAGAAAGTGGGAGAAGGAAGGTGAAGAGATGAGAAGGTAAGGAGAAAGGTTAAGAGATAGAAAGTAAAAAGGATGAAAAGGAAGGGATACAACTAGAGAACTCAAGAGAAAATGAGAACAGTACATGCTAAACCTCCTTTTCTGAACATATTCTCTCAGAAGAGCTTGAAAATTATCCTGTAAAGATTACACCCCAAAAATACTAATAATACAAAATTTACTTAACGGTATAGGAGGAAGAAGAGAACAGAAAGGACTGAGGAAAAAATTAAGAAAGATAGAATGTAAGAAAGTAGTAGGAAAGAATAGAAGAAATGAATGAAAAATAAAAGTGAATGAAAGAAAGAGAATAGAAGGTAGAAAGTAAGAAAGGAACGAAGAGCGAGAGAACTGTACATAGAAGAGGGTAGAGAGGATGTTGAGAGGGACTGAGGAAGGGGAAGGAGAGTAGAATGTAGAAGTTGGTGAAGAGCAGGTAAGGAAGAGAAGGAGAAAGGAGAAAGAATGGAAAAGAAGGAAATACAAAAAAAAGAAGGAAATGTGGCCAAAATCAGCAGGAAACGTTAAACTAAATAGGGTAAGGTCACCAAGAAACGAGAGGAACAAGGAAGATTAAGGATGAAGAATAGGAAGGGTATGAAGAGGGTAAGAAGGAAGAATGGATGAGAACGATAGATAAACAACATATAGGAATAAGTAAGAGAAGTTACAAAACAAAAAGTTCAATAATGAGAAAGGAAAAGAAGGATGAAATAAAAGGAGGTAAGAGACAGAATAAAGGAATAAAAGAATAGAATGGTTGGGAAAAAAATTAAGATTGGAAAGTAAGAAGGAAAAACCTTTGAATTTGATAAATATTATGGGGAAAAGTTAGCAAAAAAAGTCTTTGGAAAGTTAGCAAATAGAAAAAAGTCTTTGTCATGTATCTTTGACCAATAAACGCCTTGCTAATTGCAGAAGAAATACACTGCATTCTTTTGGATTACTACGATCTATTTGCATATGTCTCATGTTTTCTGTCAGCATGCTACGTATCTGGAGTAAGATATGGCTGGGTAAAACTAGGAAACAAACAGAAAGATCTAAAGCATCAGATTTCAAATATTTACCTCAAACTTCATTTGCTTTTGAAGAATATCAAAAACAGCATACTTCAATAACACATTTAGAAGCAGCACTAACAAAATTCTTAAGTTGATTTGTGGCTGACAGGAACCAAACAGAATCCTTCATTCCGACGTGACTGCCACCAAAGGCTAATCGGAATCAATACACCCTAGGAAACAAAAATTGTACATACTGATGACCTTGAAGAAGTAGGGTCCGTCCTCTTCTTCCACCAATGTCCCACATGATTATGCTGTTATCAGATGCTCCAGAGAAGAGTAATCGCTGAACAGGATCCCACCACAGAGAAGAAATACTTCCTATATAAATAAGGGGCGAGGGTGGGGAGAGAAGGTTGAAAAGTTGACAATGCACACTTGCTAGATGAACCTATAAAAACAGAAATCCTATGACAACCTATCTTTTAAAGCAGTAGTTCCCAAAGGGGGCGGTACCATCCCCGGGGAACGGTGGGATGGCTTAGGGGGGGCGGTAGGAGGCCAGGAGGACGGCAGGGGGGCTGCAGTGGGACAGGGGGGCGGCAGGGAGCCTCTAGTTTAGTTTAGTTTAGTTTAATTTATACCCCGCCCTTCTCCCGCAGGACTCAGGGCGGCTAACAGGCCTAATAAAACGTACAATACATAACATAAA
>JANHFO010000487.1:4777-21495 GCA_032468095.1 Pareas carinatus
GGTGAAAAGGGGGGGAAATTGTTCAAGTGTTAATTTATCTTTTTTCTTTACATTCTGTACGTTGTTTAAAACTTTTCAAGAAAAAAGAAAAAAGAAACAAAATTCAAAATGAATTTGTAAGTTAGAAAAGTGGAGCAAAATTAGAGAATGAAGTTTAACAGAGACAACTGCAAAGGAATGCTTTTTCCTTAATTAGGAAAAAGAAAGGAAGCACACTGGTTTAGAATGAGGGCTATCTGATGTGGTTGTAGTACTTGTGAAAAGAATCTTGGAAACGTGAAACCCAGTTGCTAAAAAAAATACTATTTTAGTCTGTATCAGTAGGAGTCCGATTTCCAAATTACAAAAAACTGTTTCACTATTGGTTCGATCTCACTTTAAGTTGTGTGCCCAGTTTTAGACATTGGACCTAAAGAGAACTTTGGAAAAACTGGAATAGGTTCAATGATAGATAATCAAGGAATTAGAAATTAAATCCTCTGTGGAGAGTTGGAAGTATCAGGAATACTTATCCTTAAGAAAGGATATTAGTATAATCTTTAAAAATATACTAAAATATATTATTTACTGTCTCATATTATTTCCCCTAATGAGAGGAGATGAGAACACCTTTCAAGAACTGAGAGGGGTATCAAAAAATCCAGGTGTTTTCTGTTGTCTGTTCTCTGAATTCCAAAAGGTTGCAGTAAGCATTCTTCCAATTATTAATGCTGTGCAATGCTTTGGATTTAGTTCCAGAAAGGTGCTTTAGACCATGTGACAGCACAAACATAAACTCAAAGTTCATTATTTCTTAGAATGCACAGATACCTACAAATAGTATGTCTCTATGTAGCACAATCATCCCTTCCATGCATATCGAATATGACTCTCTCCATGCCTTACATTTTGTTTTGTTTTTAAAACATCCTGAGTAAAACTATTAAATGACTAGATATTTTCATAAGTAAAATTTAACATTGTATGATTTTGTTTCATTTCCACTGAAGAACAGTTCTTACTTTCATGATGTAAGTGTCACGGACATATCATCTTTTCTCATCATATTCCTTTCCTCTGCATGTATATTGAATAATTTTCTCAAAGCATCTTAAGAGTTCCTCCATTCTGAATTCTCAAGGAAGTGTTGATTGGAGGATCAATGGAATATCATTTCTGGAGAAATGAATATGCTAAATATAATTACAGCCATTCATTACCTGAATCAGAATAATAACATTTGTCAGTTTGAAAAGTATGAAGAGTCAATAAATACCACTGACTGTAGAAATGTTATAAAGACCTGGATATGTATGCTGTTATTTGAAGTACATATCACCGAGAACTGCATAATAATCACCCATATACTATTCTGTTCATTCAGATGAAGCAGTGCAATCTTCATGTTATTTTTATCTCAAGGTTTCTGTCATTGATCCCAACTATTGTTTAGCCAAGCATTAAGATTTCTTTAATTGCATCAGGTTTACTCACCAACTAAGTAAAAATACACCAAGTCTGAATTTACTCTTCACTGTGAATGAAGAGTTGTTTCTAGATACTGCACACAATTATAATCTTTGGAAATCATTCTAAAAAGGAATAATGAACTCAGTATATGCCTATTAAAAAAATAAGGTTTGATTATAAACTGTCCTTTTAATGAAATCCATGAATTTAAGGCACATTTTTAAATGAACATTAATTTAATATCAATTAAATTTTAATGAAGATTTTAATTTCTACTATAGGTCCTATATTATTTTGTAAAATTAAAATACATCATCACCAAATAGATTAATTTAGCTGTATTTAATCTTGAATAAAGTTTTGTTTTTAAATTTTTTCATGTTTTATAAATGAGCAATTTGTAAGCCCTTTTTCTAATATTATTTTTCTCCCCACAAACCTAACTGGAAATACTCATATTTCAAAAGTATTGCAAAGTATCACTGATGTCAGTTTGGGAATGAAGTAGAAAATATTAAACCTTAGATTTTTGCATTCATATAGTCAGACAATCAAGCCTTCAGATGTCTGCCTGCATTGTTTACATTTTTCCCAAATTGATTTTGGTGTCTTGCCAGTAAAACATCTTACAGTTCTTTATGTGTAATTGGTATATGAAATACATATCCAATAAAAGCTTTGTTCATACACTGATAAGACATTGTTGGTTTTAACCATAGCTTGTTTATTGACCTAACTAACATAGACAAGTGTAGAATTAATTCAAGTTCTTCCTTAATTAAAATTTTGTAGAATGCTGTCTGCATTTATGTTATAGTAAATCACATGGTTTTTTATTCTGATTTTATGTGGCATATTGTGTTAGATTGAATAAACCGGTTGAACAAATCATGGCTTATCATAATATGTAATCTCAGTGATGAAGAACAGAAGTTCAATATTATAGATTATAATCATATAGAATATAGGATTTCCATATATATCTAGTTTATTATACATATTTATTTAAGGTTCCTCTAATATGAAGATTCTAATGAAGATGCTTGAGCCATATTTTTCTTAAAGTCTGTCTAGTTTATTAAATAGCCTATCAACAAGGAAAAATAATGAAATATTAAACTACATATATTTATTCATAAGTTAGCTTCATTGTCTCACTTGTTTTAAGACTGCAGTTTTAAACAATTACATGTACAAAGTTTAGATGATTTACTGAATCATAAATATGGAAAATATGTATACAATACTTCTAAAAGTATGCTTCTTATATACAAAGCATCCACCTCTACAACTCTGTAATGGACATTGTTATTAATAACAGTAAGTTAAAACTACAAATGAAATTATAACTGAAATAGAAAGAAATAAAGAATAAACAGCACTTACAAGTGTAGACTTCTGTTAGCAGACAAATTAGCTTAAATGTCAAACCTGGTTAAATAGTCCAGGTTTATATTCCTTTTTTTTGCTCAATATTGATCTTTAAGTTTTTCCTACAGCATTACAGAATCTGATATTTCATCACTCAGGCTTTTAAAAGGAGTGTTCAAAACTTTCACCAGCCTACTTTGAAATTCCATAAAGAGGCATCATCCTGAATTTCTTGTAACTGTTCCATATCCAGATTCTTTTTTGGATTTGTTTTTTTGTATTTTCATTTTGATAACCCTCAATTTTGTTATCTTCCATGCCTTCAAACTCTATATAGTCTATGTCAGTTAAAAAATTAAATCTATATTCTAAGATATTAGTGATTAATATTTCAGGCCATATTTTAAAAAGCTAAGATAAGAAAAGTTATACACTGGATTAGTCCTTTTTTGCCTGGTTCTTCGGTTCCCTCTAGTGTTCATTTGCAATCTTCATCAAACCTCTATCCCTAATATAAGCTTAGTTCTATTTCAGTCATTTGGCCATGGGTATATTATTTAATTATATAGTCCTTTTTCAAATCTTACAACAAAAATAACTAATATTACAAATCTTTCTGGTCTCCCAAACCATTTAAAACTTTGTTAATTCTTTTGGGTTTTTTTGCTTATTATTTTAAACTCTTGTCTTTGTTTAAAATATCTTAAATACAAAGAAGGTAAAACTCATCAGATGTCAAATTAAGCTTGCTATTTTGCAGGTCCCTAATGCCCATTACGAGATTAAGTTACACATTTCCAAATGTAATCAGAAAGTGAGGCTGGCTTAGTGACCTTATAAAAGGCCCCACTGCTGCTGAGACTGAAGATGTTGTCTTCCTTGTTTCATGGTTCTCAAATCTATAGACCACTGTTTATGGGCTCCTCATGAGAAGCTGCCCCCACAGAGCACTTGTGAGCAATCTCCCCTTCTCCAGGGAGTTTTGAAGGACTGGTCTACTCACCAGTCTTTTTTCTTCACAGAGGTCATTACCTCAGCTTGTTCACACAGATGTCTTCAATTAGCCATGACTCACTCCACACACCCCCAATCTGTCACTTCCAACATACACTGTTTCTGTTTGCTGCATTTATTTGAAGTGAATCTGTGATCTTTTTCTCTATTTTTTTGGCCTTTTATAGATATTAAATAAGTATGTTGCTTGGCTACTATGATTTTCCAAATAGGCCATTTCTGAAGGAGAGCCTTCTCTGTGGCCGCGCCCACCCTCTGGAATGACCTCCCCACAGAAATCCGAAACATCACGGATCTCCGAGCCTTCCGAAGAGTACTCAAGACCCACCTGTTCATAAAGGCCGGGCTGGCCTGATTTACATCCTCTCTTTTACCCCTTGTGAACCGAGATTAATGTATTTTAATTAGTTTTAAATTGGTTTTATTATTTGATTGCCAGCCATTACCATATTATCCTTTTAATCGCTTTTAAATTTTGTTATATTTGCCCTGTCTATTGTTATCCCTTTATGTTTTTATATGGCTGTACACCGCCCTGGGTCCCCTCGGGGAGAAGGGCGGTATAAAAATTTCAACAAATAAAAAAAATAAAATAAGGGTACAATGGGTTTGGGAAAATGAATGTAGTTCTTGATGCCATGGTCACTTAAGTAACATAAGAGACTAATAATCAGTCTGGCCTAGTGGTTAAGGTGCTAGTGTAGAAACCAGAAAACTGTAACTTCTGGCCTCAATTTAGGCATGAAAGTCAGCTGGATGATCTTGGACTAGTCACTCTCTCTCAGCCCAGTTTACCTCACAGGATTGTTGTGAGGAAATTACGATATTCACTGCCTTATGTTACTTATAAATAATAAAAGTGGAAGAAAAACAAAGAAGCAAATAAATAAATTAGAACAAATGAAAAATAGGATAAATATATTATTATATAGAAAGGCTGTACAAATTTTGAAAATGATTTGAAAGAAGCCCTTTTTCCCTTCTCTATACTTGGTTCTTGTTTGCTAATCTATAAAACAGCCCAATATTTGCACAAAGCTGAAAGATAAAGATTTAAAAAGGGCTGCTGTTTTACTGCATGGATATCTGAAAGTAGCTCCATCTTTTTTTTTCCTAGCTCCAACTTTTTCAAAGTGTGCACAGTCCTAGTAGCATGGAGATTATTTTTAGGACAGCAAGAAAAAGCCTCCAGAAATTAACTACTGAAAATATAACTTAAGGGTCTTTCGGAGCTTTAACAGTTAAAAAATGTGTTGACTACAGTGTTTTTATTCTGGTAGTAGAGATAGAGGATAGAGGTTTTGTGTCATATCGCATCATGTCATGTCATGTCATTTTATTCACTTCCATAGTCTCTATATATTATCCGTGAAGCTCTTAATGGCACAGGAACTGCTTATTTGCAGATGACGTGTCTCCTTTTCAGCCTCATATACTGCAACAGAATTGTATCCTCCAAGTCCCTTCTTTGAAACAGTGTCATCTAACAGGTGTTTCTTCGGTTATGGCACCTATCCTGGGGATTGATCTCTGTCTTTTACCACCACCCCTCCGTGGTTAGACTGTCCCAATTTCATTAGCTTTTAGGGAAGGATCCCAAGCTGTTCCCTCAGGCTTTGGGCACGAGAAAAACTGACCCAGGAAGGGATAACATGTTTCTCAACCTCAGGAACTTTAAGATGTATGGATTCAACTGCCAGAATTCCCCAGCCAGCATGTTGGTTGAAGAATTTTGGAAGTTGAAATCCATACATATCAATGTGCTTTTTGTGTTCCTTGATTCTTGGTTGCTTTTCTCATTGAGAACACTGCTGGATGCTGCCTGGAATTATATTTTTGCAAGTTTGGTGGTCATACAGATCTCAAAAAAAAAAATAAAGATTCTGTGAGACTTCCAGATCAAGACAGACAAGCAGTTACTTCAACCAGACAATGTGGCAATAGACAAGAACCAAAAGACATGGGTAGTGATAGAAGTAGTGGTGCCAAGTGACAACAACATCAGAATTTAAGAGGATGAGAAGCTGGAAAAGTACCAAGGCCTTAAGGAGAAGCTCGAAAGCATGTGGAAAGTAATGGCCAAAGTAGTTCCAAGTAATGATAGAAATATCTGGGGCTGTGGCACCTAAACTGGAAGAGTGGCTTCTACAGATCTCAAGAACATCAAACTATTCTGTCCAGAAGAGTACAGTGCTAGGAATAGCCAAGATACCGCACAGAACTTTCAAGCTCCCAAATTGAGGAGTAACTGAAAGAGATGAGGAGGGAATAATATGCAACTTCTTTCCATTAGCTGTGTTTTCTTCATGAAGGATTTCTTTGCTAACTAATTGATCTGCTTGTGTGCTTTCTTGGATCTGGATACAGGGACTGACTGGGGTGTGAGCTGGGTGCAAACTAAACAGGAAATTTCCCAGTCATTTCCCAACAATGATTATATGTACTTGACTGTATTATTATACTTGGTCATCTAGTCTAGATGTTTAGACTAGATTTGGCATTTTTGTTTTTGAGTACATTTTTAGTCCATTCAAAGAACCTGAGATAGGTAGGTGTTGTTGTTTAATAAAATTTTAAAAATCAACACAAGATGTAAGGTGTTTCAAGTAAAGCTGCCTTTTACAACTCACTGATGGTGAATTTGTCAACGCTGATAGTGTTCAAGTGGTGCTACAGATGTTTTGGAATTGGACCCAAGGCAGCTATTATTAATGGCATTATCTTTGCTTTATTATGTTGTTCTACTTCTATTTGCAAGGTCTTTATATTTTGTGATTTTCTCCAGTTCTTTCTCCTCTACTGTCTCCAAGTATTGCAACATTCACTATCTTTGCTTGTCTTTCTTATTGACAATTGTTAAGTCAAGTGTTATGTGACAGATGCTTGTTTGTTTGAATTATAAGATCCCAGAGCACTTTAGTTTCTTCCTTTTCTATTACTTTGTCTATTTTGTGATCCCACTTCTTGCTTGCAGGCAAATGATATTTCTTTTAGATATATTGTTGCTACTTTGTCATGCCATTGTTTGTAGACATTTTGTACATTATTAACATTATGGTTCACTGCACAGTAAGCCAGATGTTTATACTGAATTTGGTATTTTTATCCATCCATTGAGTCCTTTCTAAGGACTGGCAGTAGGCAGATTTTATAGCATGATGATGTTAATTGTTATTATTATCATTAGCTTTCATTTCATCTCAGTCTCAGGATTCTTCCTCAGGTACTCTGTTATTTAACAATTAAAATCTTCTCCCTGAAAAATGTTCTTGTTTATTGTTAATGTTGGAGGATAAATAGCAAAAACAGCATCATAATTTAGGCTGCTATATCAATAAAATGCACTTGTCTATTTATTAAATTTATATGCCACCATCTCACAGTCTAGGTCTGGGCAGCTTTATAATCAAAAATTTATGCATTTATTGAAATAATAAAGAGACTTTGCTTCTTGCTATATCTCTGAAAAAAATAATTGGCTCACTAATCAACGTATCTGCTCCGTTATTTGAGAAAGTTCAAATTTGAGTTTCCATCAAGCTGAGAACATCGTTTGACATGGAAAAGATGTGATGAAGATTATATCACAATGTTCTGAATGATCTGGGGAAATAATCCCTGTTTACTGACCAGAAGTTAGGAAAAAATGTACACTGTTCATGTACTTTGAATACATTTTTTTCTACACCAGCGAACTTTTAAAAAAAGCTAACAGAAATGAAATGTTTTTAGCTTGAGGCTTTGACAAAGTAAATGCTGGTAGTATTTATTTATTTTTAGATCTCTATTTCTTGCTATTGGTCCTCTATGAACCTGTCCTCTAATTTAAACAAATTAGCAACCTCGGGGTCATCTTCATTATTTTTTCTTCTTTTTGGTTTCACTCAGGACATTGTAGTGCAACCCTTTCACCAAAGTGATCAGCCAGCGAAGTTGTGGATTTATTTCACAATCTCAATTGCACATTTCACTTTTCACAGCATCTGTTCTCTGTAGCCTAAAGATATTCCAGTAAGTTCTCTTAATAGGACAGACAGAACAGAACACATTGAGTATAAGTTGTGGATTTATTTCACATTCTCAGTTGTACATTTCACTTTTCACAGCATCTGTTCTCTGTAGCCTAAAGACTCTTATATTCCAGTAAGTTCTCTTAATAGGACAGACAGAACACAATGAGTATAAATATTTCCCACTCTTATTTACCTTTTACTGCATTCTCATAAATTTCATATTTTAGCAATATCCTATTACTTCTCTTTCATTGAAAATATTCATGAAGTCAGCCAGTGACAGTGGACCCAAACATCAAATGAAAAATTATAAGACACTGAGACACTGTCCCCCAAAAATCAAGACAACAGTAAGGTCACAGATACAAGATTAGACAGTAAGAAGAGTGCTTAGGATCAAGGCCAGAGATCCAAGTCTCTAACAGTGTCTATAATGCTCAAGAGAGTCCCCGAGTCATGTAATTCCATTGTTCAGAAACAAAGAACTGACTAAATTCTTTGATTTTCTTCCACCAAGCACAAGCTCCACTTTCCTGCAACTCAACTAAATGGATAATATTGGAATGAAATAATGGTATCTAATGCCATTTAATGCACTGTTGTTGGAGTTTCTGAGGAAGAAGAAAAGGGGAGGAGGGGAAGGAAGAAAGAGAAAAAGAAGGAAGAAGGAGGAGGAAAAGGTGAAGCTTTTTTCAATCAATGACTAGTGCAACAATTAATAAATAATAAACACAATAAGAACAAATAAAACAACAACAAATCTTACAAAACAGATTGTACAGTCAACTCGTATTTGAATTCCATAAATGATGTAATAACATGGTGCAACATTTCAGGAAATTAATCTTTTTGGTTGAAGAATTAAAACTGAAACTAAAATGAATCAAACTAACATGGAATAATACAGTGAATATGAATATCCAAGCAAATTGCAACATATATATTAAAATTGACTCTTGTATAAATAACAGTCATAGCACATGTACAAAGCCAAGCTATATACAGAATAATCTTGAATTTTTCTCTCAGTTCTGTCCTTCTGGAGAAGAGCGGTATATAAATCTAAATAAATAAATAAATAAATAAATAATACAGTATGTTTATAGCCCTGTTGGTTGATTTAAATATTTTGCCTGTTTCAAACGAAAATATTGATTCTTCTAAGGCAGAGGTGTCAAATTCAATTTCATTGAGCGCCACTGCCACTGTGGGCACCCCCTCCGGGTCCAATGCAGCCCCCCTGGGACCTCCTGCACCTGCTGCCCCACCCATGCCCCCATGCTCACCACTCCCCCTGCACCCACTGCTACTTCCCACAGCCCCCTGTGCCTGCTGTTGCTACCTGCACCTTTCCAGGCTTGTGTCTATGAAATAGGTCTTGCACAGCCTTTTCTGTGATCACCTGAGGAGCTTCACTCAAAGAGATGGAGTATGTAGTGGGAGACTTGACTGTTGTTAATATTTTTGGGGTGAGGGTGCTGGTGATAGTTGACAGTTGTTTTCTTTCAAACCTACAGTCAAATATATTTAGGTCATCTGCTAGTTTTTGGTTCCCTTCAGCATGTGATGGAGGTTTACTGTAACCAGTGATATTTGTAAGTTTTCCACATATTTGCTGGTTCATTCTTTGAGAGCTGATTGCCCAGCTTTCCACAGTACCTTTTTTTTTTTACTGCTCTTGTTAATACATTTCTGGTTTGATTGTACAGAGTTCTATCTCCTTTTCTGTAAGCTTCTTTGGCACGATGCAATTGTTTAAGTTTAATTGTAAACCAGGGTTTATTGTTGCTGTGAATTCTCAGGTTTTTGGTTGGTACACATAGGTCTTCACAGAAACTAACATATGATGTAACAGACTTTGTAAATTCATTCAATTCTGCAGAGGTATCCTCCAAAATGTTCCAGTCTATGCAATCAAGGCAAGCTTTTAGCTTTGTCTTTGTCTCTTCAGTCCAAGATTTCATCAATTTAATTGTTGACTTTATAGTTTTAAAACTTTGTCTATAAACAGGTATGAATCATACAGGGATCAGAGTTTCCAACTTTTGCTCATGGTAAGGATTTATAAGCTTTTTGTAACATTGTATAGCAGTGGCCCAAAATGTTTTTTCCTCTAGTAGGACAGTTGACATGTTGGAAAAACTTTGGAAGTTCTTTCCTTAAGATGGCATTGTTAAATCTAATTGTCGCCTAATATTAGTAGGAATGAATCAGGGTATTTTTCTTTAGTCCATGAAATCTGTTCAGTTAGACTGTGTAATGCATTGTTTATGCAGGCTTGAGGTGGAATGCATGTTGCAACCAGTACAAAAGAGGAAAATTCTCTTGGAGAATAAAAAGGATTGCAGCTTATGAATAATGTTTCTAAGTCTGCATCACAATATTTCTCTAGTACAGTTACATCTTTATACCATCTATGGTTAATGTAGAAGACAAGACCTCCTCTCTTTTTTTCCAGAAGATTTTGCATCTCTGTCTGCTATTTCCATTTGAATCCTGGGATGTGCAGACTTCTGTCTTAAATTGTTTCATTAAGCCACATTTCAATAAAGCAGATTATTGCACAATTACTAAAGTCAGTATTATATCTATTTAGAATAATCAATTTATTCATCTTATCAGCTAGAGAGCATAAATTGGTCAAAAAGGTAGAGGAAAGATGAGTTTTACATAGTTTCTTCTTAACCTATTCAGAATACCAGATTTTCTCCCCTTCCCCTTTTCCTCCTGCTATTTTTTTATCTGTGTACTGAAAGAGATGCAGTTTTCAAAATAATTTCTCTTGCTTCTTCAACCTCAAAAATAGATTGGAATATATTTGGCATATGTTGTTTAATGTTTCGTAATTGATTCCTTGAATAATCAATCTTCTGCTCTACTATTCTACTGCTGTCTTTGTTCTCCTTCTTCATTTTTTTGGGGGGGAGAGCTGTTGTCACTCTGATAGAAGATTCTTTCTCTGCATTTGTATCTGCAATTGCTGCTTGATATTCAGGAAAATTGATCTTCTCTGTTAGTAATCTTTTATGAATCTCAGAAAATAGAAGAAACTTCAAAAAACAAAACATAATACACAAAAGTATAAACTAATGTAGAGAGCATTTTCACTGGCACAGTCTTTTCCGACACCATCTAGAAAGTCCCTTCTGTCAAAATACTAAAATTTGCAGATGATACAAAAATGATGAATCTGCCTACAGACAAGGAATTGAACAACTAGCCTTGTGGTGTGAACAGAACAATCTTGAACTGAAATCAATCAAAACAGTAGAAATGATAATCGATTTTAGGAGAAACAATCCTATCACCTCTCACAATATTAAACAATAAAGTATTAAAAATAGAGACCTTCAAATAAATAAAATGGAAGTAATTGCTTCTGATAGCAGATGCTGGTGATAAGGAAATATTGACAAGTTGTTGAAGGACATACTTGTGTCTGCAATGTTTAGTCAAAGTTTTCATGCTGTTCCAAATGTAATGGTAGATTCTGTCCCTGTGGCACTGGAATATTAATTTAATATAGTTAAACTGATCAGCTGCTGTACAAACAGCTTCCAACTTCTCCTTTGCTTCAGGCAGTGAAATCATCGCTCTGTAAGTGTACCTTAAATAAGAGGTGAAATAATGTGTTTTAGTGTTTCACATGAGACAAAAAAGCAAAGCAGAAACAGTATTATATCTGCAACAAAACAGTTTTATTATTATAGTTGGAGCAGATTCCTTGAAATATATGAGGAGATCCATCTGAAATAATGCTGAATAAGTCTTTCTGGGATTGATATTATTAGCAATGTATGATGTGAAGTAAGTTTTAAGCTTTGCCTCATGCCTGCATTCTCTTAAAAAGTAGAGATTGGAAGTACATAAAAATATTTTATTGGCTGAAATATTTGCTACTGAGGAATTTAACAATACCAGAATAAAAAAAGTACATTGTAGGTCTCCTAGTCCAACTTCCTGGTCAAACAGGGGACCCTATATCACTTCAGACAAATGACTGTCCAATCTCTTGTTAAAACCTTCAGTGAAGGAGCACCCACAACTTCTTAAGGCAAACCATCCCACTGATTAATTGTTCTAACTGTCAGGAAATTTCTTCTTATTTCTGGATTAGATCTCTCCTTGATAAGATTCCATCCATTGCTTCTTGTCTGCTTTCAGATGCCTATCCAATTCCTGCAACAGGGCTTCACATGATGTAGCTTCTAGTCTCCTAATTTACATCTTAATTTGGCATCTATTTTTTTCTGTTTTAATGTCAGCATTTTAAAAAGTATGTTAGAAAACAAATGTATGTCCCACACAATTGCAACATATGTTTGAATGTATTCCATTTTTATTTTCTGCTGCATTTCTGAACTAATTAATGAGATCTTTAGAGATTGTGTTTATCATCAGCTGATCTTACTAACATTTTATTTTCCCAAAAGGTAGCATTGCCTTATTGTGGTAGGTTCTAGAAGGGAAAATGGTAGTTGGGATATTGAAAGACTTAGGATGTTCTTGAGAACTAAATCAGTCCTATTGCTATGATTGATCATATCTTGGCCTCTGGCAATCAGCCATCCATTAGAACGAGAGTAAAATAAGCCAAGTGAGGAAAACAAATACTCTTTACATAAATTAATAATGATATAATATATGACTGCAAAATAAACATTAATCAAATAGTGGAACATGATATCAGAGTAACACATCCTTTTTAATGAAGAACGCCAGCCGTGGCTTTTTAATGGAATGCCAAAATAATGTCAGTATGACAAAGTGGAAAGAACTGGAACAAAGCTAACAATGTTTTGAATTAAATTATCTTAAATTAAGTCAGTTGATTGCAATTCATGCATACATGCACACTTGTTTCTGTTACATTAAAAATTATAAGTTGTACCCAGTTCTATATTTTTAACAGTGTAACTGTCACTCTACAAGGAAGGTGATGAGCAACTTTATGCTTTATTTTACTGCATTTTGACAGTCAGAAAAACAGAGGCTCGTTAATTGGATTCAGTAAAAAAAAGTGTCAGTCCATGGAATGTCATCATAAAGACATTTCATAAAGAAATAATAATTCAATACTCTGGCAGGAAAACTCATGGTTACAGTTTTGAGGAATGCAGAAGGTATTATTCACATACATAATGGCACTGCTTTAACTGAAAGCACTATATTGAAACACTTAAAAATTTAAAACAATGATCAGGCATTGGATCTCGCAATCTTACCCCATCTGCCTTAAAATCCAGGCTTGGTTCTGTGAGACTTCACTTTCCCTAAATTTCAAGAAATATATTTGTGTTGATTCACATGAAGAAGTGAAAAAGACTACTATGTCCTGGTTGAAGAAGCAAAGTATGTTGTTCTTTCTTAAGAAACTTGTCCATTGTTGGCAAAAGTTTATAGCAATAGCAATAGCACTTAGACTTTTATACCACTTCAAAGTGCTTTACAGCCCTCTGTAAACAGTTTACAGAGCCAGCCTATTGCCCCCAACAATCTGGGTCCTCATTTTACCCACCTCATAAGGATGGAAGGCTGAGTAAACCTTGAGCCAGGGGGAATCGAACTGCTGGCAGTTGACAGAATTAGCCTGCAGTACTGTATTCTAATCACTGTGCGACTATGACTTTTAATGGTAGTGGTTGGAAAAGTAAATGCAGGTAACAGAAGAGCTTATTTTGAAGAATTATTTTCCTTCATAATTGAGATGGAGGCCCTACTTTTCATATATATATATGTATGGTGCAGATTGGTAGATATATGCTTATCCTCTTCTTAGTGTAGGCTGAGAGAGAAAGGTAGAGAAAGAAAAAGAAAACAAAGCTGGCTACTATGCCTCAGGAAGGACTAGAACTTTCTTTGTCCTCCTCCAAGTCTGGCACTTTTAAATACTAGAGCAAATTGCACCATCTCTCTTTCTCTGTATCTCTCTCTGTCTCTCTCTGACACAACATACACTCACACACAATCTCTCTCTCACACACGTGTGTGAGTGTCTGTTTATAATGCAGCTCAACAGTAGGTTTTGTGTGTGTGTATTATAAAATAAAAGATATTCCTTTCAAATTGAATACCATATATGTCAGATTTTTTTTTTACATCTGAACGATGGGTTCAACAATTTTGGTAGTCCTGACACAGAAAATCTTGAAGGTGCAGCGTCAAATCCAAACAGGATCAACATGCTTTTTTTCAGGCCATCATTTGTCTTAACCGTACTCCCTCAAAACCTCACTTACACCTATGACTGATATTCCTCTATCAAGACAGACTTTTAAAGAGGGAAGTTTTAGAATGCTATATTTAAGAGGGTATGATTTGCTGATGCTACCATCAGCTTATCAACATGGGAAGAAATGTAAAAACTAGTCCCTTCTAGTTCACCTTTTAGAGGAAATGGTTGCATGGAAAGCCTTCGTGCTTGTTTGCTAAGCATCAATGATCAAATGTGAGAGAGGTAGTTTTGCTAGCCTACTCCAATTAAACTGAAGAGTCTTGTGAGATTTTAGAAAGGATGCATACTTAAACATTGATGGACTACAGTCAACCTATTGATTGGAATAGTAGGAATGAAAGAATCTTTCTCTTTTGGGTCTAGACTAGGATCTCGGAGAGGCAGTTCCATTCAATTTCTGCAAAAGTTTGCTGCTTTGAAAAGTCTACTGAATAAAATAAAATTCCAGTTGTATGAGATATTTGATATGAACATGGTATTACAAAAATGAGAAATCCAAAGATACTGTATCTCTCTTTGAATAGTAGTTCAGAACGTGTCAATGAGGCTGGTTTACTTTAAAATGTGGAGCAAGCTGGATTCTCCAGCCTTCTAACAGTTGAAATTGAAAAACCTGACTAGCTTTGTTGTTTACTTAAAGCATTACTCTGGAAGTATTTTATATTAAGTTAGCTTTGTCGTCTAACTATGTGCAATTTTGTTAAAAACAAGCATTCTTCTTAGTCTCATTAGGGAGGTCCATGTAGGTCTACTTGTTACCTAATTTCCTCAGAAGTGGACATTATTTACTTAATCAAAGGTTCTTCCTAATCAATTTGTTTAATATTGAACAATGACCCATACGAAGAGCATCTTTGGGAAGCAATAGAATCATGGATTAATCTAGACTTTTGGAACCCCTCCTTATTTATTTAATTATTATTTAGTTCATTGAAACAAGATAGCTGGGACACTCTTAAAGTTAATATATTTGTGAGAAAATGTTTGATTATTTCATTGACAAAAACTCACTATACCTGAAGTTATAATAGTTACTTATAGGAAAATTTATTTTTCTTTGAAATCATGAACTTACCTTAAAAAAATATTCTAACAGTTATATTAAATACTGGTGATATTATATACTGATTACTGCAGTTAAATTTCAGATATGAGAAATTGATTTTGATTGATTGATTATGTACCATCAAGTCAATGATGACTCTTATGACATGGATAGATTTTCTCCATTATAAAGAAAATACATATACACAAAAACCTCCATACAGAATCTACATATGCGTTCACAGAATAAATCATTAACTTCCTTTTTCTGGATATTGCAGTCTTCCCTGGAAATGAGATTTAAATTTGACTCTTAGGGTTATTTTTCTGCACACGATTGCATCCCTTTGAGTAGTTTATTTTCAATCTCACATGCTTTTGGCTCTCTTTAAGATTATTTATGAGGGATTGAAGACCCAGACTGAAAATATTTTCATATCTCCCATTGTTCAGTATCAAAGACCATTTCTGGATTGATTCCCTAAGAAATAATAATTCTGTAATATAATAAAAAAGAATGCAAAGAATCATTGCAAAAGAATAGTTTGATTGTGCAGAAAGACATACTACCGTGTTTTCCCCAAAATAAGACAATGCCTTATATTAATTTTTGCTCCCAAAGGAGCGCTAGGTCTTATTTTTAGGGGATGCCTTACTTTCAGGGAAACACGGTAGATCACCCATTCCCACCCCCGGCTTCCCCCTCCCTGCTAACCTCGGGCGCTCCTTACCTCACGGAGAAATCAGGGCTGCAGAGAAATCAGCTGGCTGAAATATCCAGGGCTCTGAATTTGTACGCTTTCAGCCAGCTGTAAAGTGCTTTCGGAGCGCTTCTGATAGCTGCGGAGCCCTGGAACAGCTCAGCCACGTGTGCCTGCTGCGTCTCCTGTATGAAGTTATTCTGCATGAGGTAAGGAGCATCCGGGGTTAGCAGGGAGGGGGGAGCCGAGTGTTACTCAGGGATGGGGGTGGGCGATCTACCGTGTTTCCTGGAAAGTAAGACATCCTCCAAAAATAATATTTTCAGGGAGGTCTTATTTTCGGGAGATGCCTTATATTCCACCGAGAGGCAAAAATGTAAGTAGGTCTTATTTTTGGAGGATGTCTTATTTTTGAGAAAACACGGTAGAAGAATCAATATCCAGCTTTGTGCAGAACAGGTTTTTATTCTCCTCATTATTCATTGACAAGCTGGATTTATAACAGAGCAGACCAGACATCCAGTGCCTGTGGGAGCTCTGCTGCACAGTCTTCAAAATGGGGGATTCGACTCTAACTATATTTAAGTAGGAATGGACTGCATTGAATGAGGTCTTCAAAACCTCCATGTTTATTGTTAATATCACTTCCTTTCCAGTTTTAGGTGCTCTGCGTTGCTTTTACTCTTTTTTAAAAAAAATCAGTGAGAATTTCTGCCTATTTTTATGACTAGTAATGAGATTTACTATTATGAAAAAATTATATATATTCTAGAATTCTGCTAACCTTAACCCTAACCCTAACCCTTATAAAATTATTGGAGGCCCCTGATCAAGAGTGTGGACAAATTCACTAATAACCAACATAGATGTTTCTCTTTGCCCTTGAAAAAG
>JANHFO010000487.1:36602-47355 GCA_032468095.1 Pareas carinatus
AATGAATGAATGAATGAATGAATGAATGAATGAATGAATGAATGAATGAATGAATAAATAAATAAATAAATAAATAATATAAAAAATACACTTGAATTTATCTAGAACATAAGCGTCCTTTACTAATTACACAACTAATCTCATTTAGAAATTAATGTTTCTTGTAACTTTGTTACCTGCATTTTCTTTCTTTTTAAAAACATGTGTGAGCCATTGTTTTCCTCCTTTTTATTTTCAAAACTCCTTGAATGTTGATCTTTGATCTTGATAGTGATCTAACTCCTGGTTCCAGTTAGGGAACAATATGACTGATCTCAGTGTAATAATGCCCGCTTTCCATTACAGATTTTTAAAAAGGTGGTTGACCTTTAAATTGAGGAACTATGTCTACTTTGGAACAATAATTTTTCAACTGTGAACTTCAGAAGAGTAAAATAATTTGTGTGTATGTCATAAATACATAAACTGACTTTGTCCTTGAAAACCCATAACACATTCCTAATTCAAATGTATATCTATCATTTCTTCAATGGTACAGCTTCTTGCATGTAACAGCTGTATTGGTTGATAAATGACATCTTTTAATTTATAAATGAGATTAGTTGTGTAATTAGTAAACAAAAATCTATTCGGTTTATGATAATTAAAGAGATGTCTCCACAATAGTTGCACATATTGTGAATATAGCAATATTGGGTGGTGGTTGTGCCCATTAAAATATACACAGATAGAAGAGAATTACAGGAGATCTTTTTTTCATTTTTCATTTTGTATTCACTGATTGACAGAAGAACGCACAATTATTCTGTCTTGCTCCATGCTATCAATACTTCACTGAAGTGAAATGAATTCATTATATTGAGCAGGAGATGATAATATCTTTTTAGAGATATATATTATTATGTAGGAAGAATATTGGGTTAAAATGATATCCTCAATCTCCTCTTAGAAGAGAAACATTACTTAAGTGTACTGTATATATAATTAAAACCTGGAAGAGAAAATGTAGTTGGTAGAACAAATTGACACAAGGGATCTGAAAGAATGAACAATGAATGGAGAACAACTTTCCTTCTTTTCCCTGGCAGTGAAATGTATAGTAAATTAAATAACTTCCCATCTGTTGCTCTTTTGGGATCCTTTAGATTTGCCAGTCTTTTGAATGGGGGAATCACTTAACTCTACCAACCGCCAGGAAAAAAAAGGAAGCCAAATCTGTCGGGAAACACAATTTTTTCTGGAGCTGAATATAAAACCACAGAAAAAGGCAAATATCAACAACAGGAATAAAAACGGAGGAAGGTCATAGATGTGTACAAAGCAAATGTTTGTTGGCTCTATGCATTTTATTTACTTATTTATTTTAAACATTTATATATGCTTATACTATTAATATCTTGAACTATGCCTCATCAAGGATGTTTAGTATAGACACCATGTTTTTAGTACTGCATTCTGTAACCAAGTGAATGAGATGAACTTTTAATGTTTCACTCTTTCACTTCTTTCCCCAAGTTTTACGTGGATTTTTTCTCCCACTTAAAAAAAATCCTGCCTCATCCATGTTCCTCCTCTTTTTTGTTATTTAGCCCTCTCATAAATGCTGATCCTACCTTTGATTTGGCTTCTACTTCTTCCACATATGCTTTCCCATGTTGATCTTTCTCTCTGTTGGCTTTCTTATACCTATTTTAAGATTATATTTCCTTCTCTTCAGACTGCAGATACAGGTCATCTCTGTTTCCCACTAAATGGGCATATAGGCATAGAAAATGTACCAGAAAGATGGAGCGTCACTCATCTGAGTGAAAGATCACACCAATGAAATGTACATTTTCCAGTTTTAGTCTTGGTTGCTTTTCCCAACCCAGCCATTCATTTAAGTAATTCATATTTCTTTCAATATTTTTACTTTATTGTTTTTTCCTTCCTTTCTCGGCATTGTTTTGCTATATCTCAGTTTAGACTAGGGGTCCCCAACCTGAGGGATATGGTCCACTATCGGGCTGTGGTCTATTGGCAACCGGGCCGCATGAGTGGTGGGCTGTCGCACATGTGTGAGTGCACACACACACACAACCCCACTTGTGCAAACACTGGGCGATCACAGCATCTCACTCACACAGGTGCCAGGCAATCATAGTGCTCCACTTTATTTATTTATTTATTTGTTTAAATTTATATACCGCCCTTCTCCCGAGTGATTGGCATGCAAGCACATGCGTGCATCTGTCCATCACAAAACATTCCTCTTCCCTCTCCGCATCGGACCACCAACCTGGAAAGGTGGGGGAATGCTGGTTTAGACTACATATTACACTTTAGAAAGCTTGAACTGCATTAGCATTTTCTTCTCTCTTACTTCCTTACCAATCTGATGAATATGCCAAATCAATTTATCTCTGAAAAATAGCCAGGCTTATTCACTTTTTGCCATAGAGTTCAATTTTAAACACACTTCTCCAGCAATTAGGACACTTGACTTAAAATTTTATTTCCATTTTTTCATGAAGAATAGACTTAGTTGCTTTCTAAGATATTCATCAGACTTACTTGGATTCCATAAATTGTAGAAATTACAGATCAAATTCTGAAAACATTTCAGCTAAATGAAAGCCTCCTGCATTCAATTTTATTACCATGTGTTTATTAACTCTGAGCCAATTTTATGTCAGGAGAAACAAATGTGAGTTGCATAAAACTGGTTAAGAAGTTGCCTTTGATTTTCCATAGCGCAGATTCAAGTCATCCTCATAAAATAAGTTGTGATGATGAATACCCGAATTTAATTTATTCAGAAGCAAGGAGTGTAGATTCAGAGATCTGCAATTCCACAAGAGGTCAAAACAATCTTATTGCTGATAAGTTAAGTACTTGCAATAGCCAGTAATTTATTTTAAATAGAAAGAAAAGTTGAATGTAAATATATGTTAATGAAGCAGAGAGGTTTAGTTCTTTGGTTTATTAATCAAGACCTAGTTAGACAAGCTTCATCCCACTTTTTTGCTTTAGACATAAAAATAAATCTTTGTTTAACAAGCAATTTGACCAGGCTAAAACCTTTCCACAATACACAGTATATAAGGTAATAAATATACATATTCTAAAATAACATCACCACTATGGAAACCTATTATGTATTTGTAGAAGAAGGCACAAGCTTGGAAACAGGCAGCATAGTAGCATAAGCACTAAAAGACTGCATGTTACTTTTAACATCTTCTCTTAAGCAGCTGTTAGTAGCTCTGGATCAAAGAGTTCTTTGTACTCAAAATTGTTCTTTGAGTAATTTGTAATTTGGTTTGTTTTGAAACAACTGTTCTTAGGAATTTCTGGGGAAGGTATGGAGACTTGAAGATGGTTCTGCAAAAGTAAAGCTGACAGAATGTCCAAAGAACAGGTGAATAGATTGGTTCCTCAGTACCTTTCTGGATAAAGAGAGGACAGGAGATTGCCCAAATGTGTTCCAGCTACTCTTCATGAAAAATCTACAAAATAAATTGACTAAAATTCTAAACTTTAAAAAGGAAATGCAAATGATAAATCAAGAGATTAATCTGGATAATTTTTTCCCGATTAGGTTTATAAAAGAGACTTGATAAAGTCTTGAAGAATTCTGTCTGATGGGACAAAGAAGACATGAAGAGAAATCTAATCTATGATAATATGCGAACAAAATAAAGAGTAAAGCTGTTAGATGCAAAAGGAAGGAATATAAAGTTGGTTTAGTTGAACCAGTTTAAAACAAGATTTGTTGTTACTTCTGGCAACTCTCTATGGACTTTCTGCTGATACCAAGACAGAAAAGATTGTGTTTTATGAACTTTTTTTATAGATAAGAAATGGGACATGGAATGAAGAGATAAATGTTTATAACCTTATACACGAAGAATCACTAAATTTATTTATAAATAGGGTGTTGATGATTTGAAGTAACTTCTTTATATATTTCTTTTCTCTTTCTCATCTATATTCCTAATTTTATCTTTCTTCTCTTTTATTTTTTTCTTACAATTTTCCTTCTTTCTAGTCTTCTTTCTTTAAGTTTAGTTTATATTATACTTTACTATTTCCCCCCACTATTTTTCCAAATATGAAATCATGATCAATATGCTAAGAGTTTAGATAACAATATGGCAGCAATTCTCCAGCATGTCACACATTACTAATCCCTTTTTTCACCATGATAACATATCTGACTTTTTACAATATCTATGTAAGAAGTAATGAGTTTTATCTATGCATATATGCAAAATGATCTTTTAAAATGTTTAGAAATTCATACTAAATAAAACAACTGCTATAGATTGTAGGATACAAGCATCAAGTTAATTTTCATACAAGTAAGAAAATAGATAATTAGATTAGTTTAAATTAGATTAGGTTAGAATTTCCCATCATAAACCACAATCATAATCATAAAATATATTCAATATGTTATTGTGTCATAAACATATTCATCATGTCATAAAAATGCATTCATCATGTCCTAAGATCATTTTTGTGATAGGCATAGAACAGTTATATAATTCCATCTAGGCAATCTCCAAGTCATACTAGGGTACTAAATAAACAACTACTGTAGATTGTAGGATATGAGCAGCAAGTTAAATTAGAGAATAGGTAACAGGTAATATGAAAGATGAGAAGGATAATAGTGATACATCCCTGCTAGGTAGATTAACAGCGTTGAGGAGGTTAGTTGTTTAACAGAGTGATGGCATGGGGGGGAAACTATCCATGTGTCTAGTTGTTTTGGTTTGCAATACTCTATAATGATGTCTGGAAGGAAGAAGTTGTAACAGATTATGTCCAGGATGTGAGTTATTTTTTCAGTCCTCTTTCTGGCTTGTGCAGTGTACAGATCTTCAATAGAGGGTAGGTTTGTAGCAATTATTTTTTATGCAGTTTTAGTTATCCACTGAAGTCTATGTCTACCTTGTTTGATTGCAGTGCCAAACCAGACAGTAATAGTGGTGCATAATATGAACTCAACAATTCCTTTGTAGAACTGTATCAGTAGCTCTTTGGGTAGCCTGAGTTTCCTAAGTTGGCACAGGAAGAACATTCTTTGTTGTGCTTTTTTCATTACATTTTTGATGTTAGTTGACCATTTTAAGTCTCAAAATATTATAGAAGTCTCAAACTTGAAGGTCTCTACTATTGCTACTGTGTTATCTAGTACTGTAAGAGGTGATAGAATAGAAGAGCTTTTCCTAAAATCGATTATCATTTCTACAATTTTGAGTGAGTTCAGAGTAAGATAATTTTGGCCGCAGCACAAGGCTAATTGTTCAGTTTCCCAACTGTAGGCAGATTCATCATTGTCTCGAATGAGACCAATCACTGTTGCATCATCTGCAAACTTCAGTATTTTAACAGAGGGATCCTTCAAGTTGGTATATAGGGAGAAGAGCAGTGGAGAGAGCACACATCCTTGGGAGGCTCCTGTACTGATTGTGCAGGTATCTGATGACATTTTGTCTAACTTTATCTGCTGCTTCCTGTCTGTTAAAAAGCTTATAATCCATTTGCAGGTGTGGGCAGGCACAGATTGCTGGATCAGTTTGGTTCGAAAAATATCTGGAATGATGGTATTGAATGCTGAACTGAAGTCCACAAAAAGGACTACTCTTGTATAGGTTCTTGGAGATTCAAGATGTTGAAGCATGTAGTGTAGGTCATATCAACAGCATCATCTACTGATCTGTTTGCTCAGTAGGCAAATTGCAAGGGGTCCAGCAGTTGATCTGTGATGGTTTTCATGAGGACCATCACTAACTTTTCAAAAGTTTCCATAACTACAGATGTCAGGGAAACTGGTCTGCAGTCATTCAGCTCCTTGATGCTGGATTTCGTTGGCACTGGGATGATAGTAGATTGTTTGAAGCAAGAAGGAAATAGCATATCTCTATTGATTTATTAAATATGTGAGTGAAGATTGGGGGCAGTTGGTCAGCACAAGCTTTCAAGCAGGCAGAAGTTACTTTGTCTGTGTCTGGTGCTTTTCCCGGTTTTTGTCTATGAAATAGATCTTGTACAGCCTTTTCTGTGATCACCAGAAGAGGGTCGCTCAAAAGGATGAGGCCTGTTGTGGGAGACTTGGCTGTTGTTGGTGTTTCTGGGGTAGAGGTAGTGGTGTTTGTTTGTTTGTTTGTTTGTTTGTTTATATTTATACCCGCCCTTCTCCCGCAGAACTCAGGGCGGCTAACAGGCCTGATAAAACACAAATACAATATAATACATAGAAGCAATAAAACAACATTAAAATTATTACATGGAGCCTAATTAAAAGATGGGGAAAATAATAAAATGATTTCCATCGAATCATAAAATAAATAAAATGTTTAAAACCCATACAAAAGCCCAAATTTAAAACAGGACAGGGGCTAGGCTAGACCAGCCTGCTGGAATAAGTGGGTCTTCAGGGCGCGGCGGAAGGTCCGAAGGTCACAGATGGTACGTATTGCAGGGGGAAGATCGTGCCGGAGGGTGGGTTCTCATCCATTTAGATTATCATTTTAGCTATGAGTCATGACCTAATAATGCCTGAGCATTATTTATAACCATAATGATAACCTCTATGTTGACCAAATATACATGGAATGGTTTCTTGTTTACACCCACAAATCTCCCAATCTAAGATTACTATGAAGATGGCATCCTGCAAAGCAAACAGAAGACAGTGGCATAAAATCTTTGGATTTTTAAAAAATGATTTAAAAATAAATAAAATAGCTGCAGTTCTTTGACCAGAAAAAAGACAGAAGTAAGTTGGTAAGACATCTGTTAAAAAGTTTTTTTATTTTCCCAGAAAATGAATATGTTGTTATAAGTCTTAGCAATCATTTTGTGAAAGTGCAAGAATTATTAGGTATACTGAAAAACTTTCATATGGCAGCTAAGAATCCAAAGCAATAGAAACAGTTTTTCAGTCATTTTTAACTATAGGGAGTTGAAGAAGAATATATGAATGAAGCCACATTGTCTCAACCATGCTGAATGCATTTTGTTGAAAATTAATGTGTGTAGGAATCTGATGACGCCTGTTTTTTTGCAGTCCAGCTCAATGGGAGCTTGGTTTATTAAGGGACAGTTCACTCCTGTGGGGCATGTAGCTATCAATGCTCCCCTCAAATTTATAGCCATGTGTAAGCTTTACAGACATGGTTCCAAAATTGTAAAAGTGTCCATTTTCCTAACTGTAGTTCATGAGAAAAGAGTGTATAATATTGTCTTCACTCAAATAGGATCTAAGATCAGTTATAAATAGATACTAACCTCAAGAGGTTGGTTAGCACAGAAGTGTAAATTACATAGGGATGCTTGAGGAAATTAATAAATACAAGCAGAACCAGTTTATTTTCCTTGTACTAATTGGTAGATTGGAATTTTATGAAAAACTATTTTTTCATTTTGCTTTTAAACAGACATCAGGACACATGCATCGATGCACTATTTGAAGTGATTTTTTTTAAATAAAATCAATTTTCCCTTCTGATTTTTTGGATTTTTAAAAATGATCAGATTGAGATAGAAATAAAATCTAAAGAGTTTTAGGGGCATAGATCAGGAAAAACAGCTTTACCCTTACAAAGATTATCACTGGTTCCTAAAAGCATTACTAGACTTCCTTAGAAAAAGCCTTTTGATTGAGTTTATTTGATTTCTGTCTAAGATGCTATTTCTGTGATTATTCTCACATACGTCATCATCATATTAAATCTGGCAGGCATTCATTTGTTGAAACATTTTTGATATTTTAACTAAAGAATCTAAAATGCATCCAGGTGGAACAGAAAACAGTTAAATTTCCTGCAATTGGAATCAGCCTCCCAAGTGTCCTTCCTTCCTAGAGGAGCCTGAAAACTCCTGAGAATATTTTAAACTAGGTTCCTATTGCTTCTGCTGTTGCTTTTGCCTACCTTTCTCCCAGAACTTCGAGGTGATATATGTAGCGCTTCTTCACATTTTTCAACAGTCACCCTAAACTAATGAAATTAGTTTGAACTAATGAAATTAGTTTGGGCCAAAAAACTATGAATGAATCACAGTCACTGAGAAAGCTTCATGGCTGATGCTGGATCTAAAAATGGATCTTCCTTACCAATTTTCAACAAAACAGCTCTTACATAGGTAACTAGGTGTTAGTGTTATAATGTTTATATCTTGTAAACCATCTTTGCTTCAGCTTGTTCTCAGTTTAAACAAGCCAATTTTAAACCACTGGTTTCTTAAGAAGCTATATGGCAAGATTAAAAGCAAATAATGTTGATAATTTTATTCTGATCCATGAAAAAGAATTAAGAAGCACATATACTTAACACATGAAGGTTTGTACAATGGAGTATCCCACTCCACTAAATTTCAGATTAATTTGTGCACACATATTGAAATAAGTAGCTTCTCAGCCATTTGGTCTACCTGAAAAAGTATGATAAAGAAATATTTGTGGAAAAGTACAATTTACAGTATGCTTTGGGATGCTCCTAAACAACAGTAAACTATTTTAAATAACATAATTAGAAACAAAAAACAAATGTAAAAGACAAATTGGCATTTTAATGTTATACAAGCATTCGTATATAGGGTTTAAATTAATAATTAATGCTGAAAGAATTATAGTATAAATTTTAACTAAAAAAATTATGTAACTTAGAACAGAGGTCATTGCTACATGACGGACCCCATTCCCACAAATTCAATTAATTGCTAATGGACAATTCATGTATACTGCTTTTTCCTAATTTTTCTTGACCTGTCTGAGGACTCCTTGGCAACTTGCTGTAGATGCCAAAGGTCCACAAACCCCAGGTTGAAAACCTCTGTCTTAGAGAATAAGATAAAATATATATAAAGATTGTCCCATTGTCTTCTTTCTTACTTGTTTGTGGGCTGTGGGGAAGAAGAGAGAGATTTAACTGAATATGAAGGCACAAGCTCACAATTATATCCTCTAGTTCCCCACTAAAATTCAAATACTATTCTGTTATCATGAAAGTGAATTAAAATTCCAGCTCTTTACATTAACCAGGACCAAATGATGAAACGAATTCACTAAGATTGTGTGCAATGGCATGAAATATGATAACTGGGAGGAGGTTAAGGTTAGGAATTTATTCCTCGGCCTCTTTAAAATCTGAGCCTAGATACTATGATATTTAAACATACACTTTTATGTCCAAAGTCTTACAAGAATGAGCCAAGAATGTAAGAATGTGGCTTCAGCTTTCTCACCTGAGCAAAGGTAATATTTTCCAACAACTCAGCCTTACATCAGAATAAAATGATGAAATGAAATGATCTAACAATGATTTTAGATCATTGTGCATATCCACAATGAAAAACCTATGAGGATCTAAGTGTGGGGCAGACTGATATGACTCCAGGATTACAAACTGTCATGATGGGTGATGTGGATTGTCCACAGAGTAGGAAAGATTAATAAAAATCAAGGTGATGACTCTGGCACAGAATCCTTGATCCTTTTCTACATGTACATTCACATATAAGAAAGCAGTGTGGCTTTGATCACATGATCACAACAACCATCATCATGACTTTTTTAGCCCTTCTTTCAAATACGTTTCCACTCCTACTTTACATGTTCCAAACTGAACCTTTCATCAGGAGAAAATGAATTAAACAAATATTTGCATAATTGTTTATTTTTCAGTGTCCCTGTAGGAAACCTATTTTTGAATCTGTGCATGAAATTTTCTCCTAAAGTGAAAGTACATGAGGTTTTCATCATAGGTCATCTTATATTAGAAGTGATAGCTTTATAAAAATGAGATTGATGGCAATAATAGCCTTTTTCTTCAATTCAGAAAGAATACTCCAGTGAAAGTATATACACTCCTAAGCTCATTTATTAGTATAAATCCTTAGAACTTTTCTCATGGACAGATTTTGCATCCAGATGAGTCACTTAAACATGTGAGCAAGGATAAGTGAACATTCTTTCAAATATTATGGATTTTCTGAGTGTGTGGAGAAAATTAAGATATTTACAAGTAAACATTCAGTATTCTGTTCTGAAGGAGAAACCCACTTTTGAGATCATGATGAATGGCATAGAGCATCACATCTTTGAAGCCTGAAATAATGAATAATGTATGTCCTTTGGTGAAGTTAGACAGGACTTTTCTTTTTACAAGTATAGATGACCTTTCTACAAACATGTGATGGATATGTCCACAAACAAGGCATCACCCCGCTGTCTAGCTAGTGTTTTGTGCTGTAAATTCAGAGTTCCCGGAAAGCATTGGAGGTGGGGTGCACTCAACCAAATGCAGAAGAGGCGTCTCGGCTGGCAGTGATATAAAATCTCAACAATGTTGTTGCAGATTAGTTCCATTAATCTCATTTTGATTGCTGGAATATTTATATTGGGAACTCATTCATGAGCCTTAGTAAGACTTTGATGGGATATTAGTTAATAGGAAAGTCCTGAGGCAGTACATGACCTTACTTAATTATCTGTGTTGTAAATAGTTTGTCTTTAATAAGTGTTTTAATTGCTGATAATGTACGTTATGTATGCATCGTAACTTTGTATTTCTTAGGCAGGTTTTCAAAATTGCTGATAACAATGGAAATATATTTCCTGAGAAAAACAACTCAACATCTGCTTGTTTAATATATACAGTATATGTATATATATATATATATTCTGTTAAATGTTTTTGTGCTGACATATAATTAAAATCAAGGAAGACTAGTATGGACCATTTCAAGCTTATTAGCTCTC
>JANHFO010000487.1:99579-121473 GCA_032468095.1 Pareas carinatus
ACCCAGATTGTTGGGGGCAATATGATGATTTCTGTAAACCACTTAGAGAGGGCTATAAAACACTGTGAAGCGGTATATAAGTCTAATTGCTATTGCTATTGCTATATAGAGCATGTACATCCCTATCACACAAATTCCTTGTGTGTCCAGACACTTGGCCAATAAATTCTGATTCTGATGTATATATAGCTTTAAACGTATGCCTATACAGTTCCTAAAGGAAATCAATCCTGCTTGTTCTTTGGAAAGACAGATACTGAAGCTGAAGCTCTAATACTTTGGCGTCCTAATAAGAGAGAACTCATTGGAAAAGACCCTAAGGTTGGGAAAGATTGAAGGCAAAAGGGGAAGGAGATAGCAGATGATGAGATGGCTAGATAGTGTCATTGAAGCAATGAACATGAATTTGGACAAACTTTAGGAGACACTGAGGGATGGGAGACCTGGCGTGCTATGGTCCATGGAGTCACAAAGAGTTGGACATGACTTAGTGACTGAACAACAACAATGAGTACAGTAGGAAGTATGTCATTAGTTATTGGCAATGGCTTAGAGAAAAGCAAAGGATTTAGAAGTCTGGAAAAGTTATTTCCCAAATTGGTGAAGAATAGCGCAAAATTCTGCTCTGAATGAGTCAAACCTCCATGTGAAAATACATGGCACTAAAAATGTATATACACATACACAAGGAAGTTCACATAGGAGTATGTCTGCCAAATGATGAAAAGACTAGTATTAAATTGCTTTCTTTAGATTTTTGGCCTCCATGATGCTCATTTGCTTTTAGTATTGTTTAGAGCTCCATGATATGCCATGAGGGTATTTCAAGTTAAAAAAATGGGGTGGTCAGGGAGAACACTCTTACATCATTGTGCAAAAGAAAAGGAGAGGGAATATTGGATATTACAATTTAGAAAAAAGGCATTTATTGATCTACACAATCCAGTTTCTGCGCAGTTTAATATCCTTCATCTCTTTGTAAATGTCAAATTTTCCTGCAGAGATGATTCCATTCCAATGAAAAAGAAATGTGTTAAATTATGAGAAATGAATTCCATTTTTCTGAATTTCATTGAATTTACACTATTCCGGATTTATCCCAAATGTGATTTTTCAAAAGGCAACTAGATTTTGTTTTTTCTTGAAAATGTTTCGCTTCTCATTCAAGAAGCTTCTTCACTTCTGAATTTAATTCTTCAGTCCTCAAGGAAAAACAAAGTCCAGTTGCCTTCTGAAAAAGCACTTTTGCGAGAACCATGACCTGTGAATGATTGAGAATCTCCATAGACATTTCGTACCAGTTTAGTTTTCAGGGTTGAAATTGGACTGTGTGTGTGGGGGGAGAACCAGCAGGCCATGCAGGCCTTTTGTCTAAATATAAAGCAAATGGACTATACTCTCAAGGCTAGAAAAAGTCAGACTAAAACAGTGTTAATCCAAAATGTTGGGAGGACTGGGTTTAGGATTTAAAGCCAGAGGCTGACAGAGAGAGGTTGATTCCTATATTCTCATGCTGGCAGATCTTATTATTTATGCATGATTGCTTATTTTAATGTATCAGCTGCCAAAATCCAATTGAGGTTGCATATATACTGTATTTTAACACCTATCTTACTTGCCATAATGCAATTTACCTAACGGATCCAAAGTCTATCTTTGCCACTGTTGATGCCACTCACCAACATGTCAGATAAACTTTTTCATGCCCTTCCTCTATAGGAAAGTCATGACCTTTAATATCACTCTGCCATGAATCAACAGCCTCTATGCCATTCCGATAATCCCTAACCACCTTTGTAAGAGGACTCATTTCATTCTTTCCTCCTCCCTTCTACTCAACTGTTTGTTGAACTAGTTTTGTGGAAACCTGGCTTGACCAAACAACCATCTCTTTTCTGATAAAAGGCCAACACTTGCAGCATGTTTTTTGAAAGCTCTTTTTTTGCTCTTGGATATAAAGCACCATCTGTCTGCTGCCTATCATCCATAGTCAGATGGTGAGAGGACAAATGCTCCCTTATGGCAATTCTTCCATTCATCACAAAGACTGTTGTCCTATTTTTTTATTGTAGTCAAAATTGCTTGTAATAACCCAGTTTATTTCTCTACTCAGATGTCACTAATTCAAGCCAATCATAGTTACCATCCAAATTTGTGGCCAAAGGCTTCCCAGCTTTCCCTGTCTCACAGGCTGTCTTTTCTTAAAGAAACTGTAAGCTGCTCGGAGCCTCTTCAAGGATCAGCTAGATTCTGTCAAAGCTTCACTCAAGTTGCATACATTTTGCTCTTTAAAAATTAACACACACCCCCGCCATTAATTTTGAAAGACGTGTCTGATTTTCTACAAGGTTTCTTCCCTCCAGAAAACTTCCAAAAGAAAGAAGAAAAAACCTGGATGCAAAGTTTATTATATAGTTTCCTGTAATTACACAGAGTTCTATACGTGCTCTCCTAAAGCTTCAGGTTATATGAAAACACATTTAGTGTTCCTTCTCCTGTTCTTGTTTTTGGAAGATTCTCCCACTACAAATTGCCTCTTGTCACCTCTGCCCTGCCATCTCTCCCGCCATCTTGTTTGGAGGATGGAGAGAAAGAATTCAAGGTGGAATATATTTTTATTTATTTATTCTTAAAATTTCTACACTGCCTTTCTCACCTAAGGGAGACTGGGTGGTTTACAAACAGTATATTTGGACTTCTTGTGCAGAAGGGGCAGACTGGAATATTTAACTCACTAAAAAGGTCACCTAGATATGAAAAAACCATGGGGAAGTACCAGAAGATTTTGACACTGCTAACCTCCTTTGACAGTTCCATTTGCTATACCCTCAGGGGTATAAACCATTTCACACACTGTAGATTCTGGCTTCAGAGTCTGCTAGCAGTTTTGATTCCAAGGAAGAAGGAGACTGGTTTGGAAAAGAGAATACAGAAAATTTTAAAACCACTAAGAATTAAAAATACACATCCTCCAAGTTGAAAAGAAGAGCCCTAAATTGAGCAATCTCTAGACAAAGATAACAGCTTCCTATTGTCTAGTATCAAGACAAAAAAGAGGCAGAAGAGTGTGTAGAGAGACAAATCTCTTCAAGCCAAAGATATATGCCAGATATATGAATAAGCAAAGGAGGGCATGGACAATTGGAAAGAAGGTGTTGGAAGTTGTTAGAAGCATAGAAAAAATTGATTCCTATAAACTATATAAATGTTGGTCTGAAGGGAGACAGAGTCTCGCTGGGGAGGGAGATATCCAATGCTATGTTGCAAACTAAAAATCCCAACCCACAAAGTGTTACATTCCACTCCACAAGTAAAAGGTCTGACCACTTAGCATCAGAGAAAGGAAACACAAAAACAGAATTTCTCCCATACCCTTAGATCCCTAAAAGGGATCAATAGAGAAGAAAGGACCCTATTTTACACATCTTGTGTTTTCCTTTTATCTGTCAGCAACAAATAGAGCAAGGACCACCCAGTGCTGATTTAATCAGAATTCCTAAAGCTGTCAAACATGTACAGGAAGAGGTTCTCAAGCACTGACAGATCCAAAGTAGGAAAGGAAGTTTCCTGCTCATAAAAGATCAAACAAGGAATCTCATTCAGAAAATGCCCACCCCATTCAAGAAACCAGGGAACAGCAATAAAAATAAACGATAAAGGTAAAAACTTCAGAAACTAACAAGTAGCTAGAAATCAAGCAGAAAGAAGCCCAGATCCGCATTTCAAAGAACATTTTTGCCAAAACAGGAAGCGAGGACTCTTCAAGGTTGTAGAAAGGTTTCTTGTGATGTATTATTATAGTAATCTGTGTGAAGTACTGTACTTGTAAAAATTAAGCCCTGTATTATCCAAAAATGTATAAAAACTTGTAACCATCTTCTACCACACACGCTTGTGACCAGAATCCAATGCAACACTAGGGTTCTGCGAAAAACATCTATCCTTTCTGATGGCCTGCCTGCAGCTTTCATTTTTGGTGCCAATTGAATCTCTGGCTGAAAAAGGACCCAGCTATAAATGTTCTTCTTACAAGAACACACTGTTTAATTTCTAGGTATCCATAACCAAAATTAGAGCAAAGAACTGCAAAAAATGTACTTGGCCTACGTATATGTGAACTTGCTTTTTCAACATCAGAGAGTCTGGTTTTTCAATTGTATCATTTTCCCAACAATTTTCATTTTCAAGAATATATACAAATAATAAAATAAAATTGCCTGCTGGAAGAAGGAGATGAGGACAAAAAAAAAGAAGATATCTTTCTTTTGGGGGACATCTGCTAACTAGCTCTCACTTCTGAGATTCCCAGGCAGGAAGAAAGAGAGGTAGAAAGATCTTAAGGGAGGGTGATTTGTCAACTCCAAATAATATGAAAATGGTTATAGCAACTGAAATAGAGAGAATGTCCTCAAGTTATTCACAATTAGAGAAGGACAGGAGACATACATAGTACCTCCTAGATCCAATGACAAAGGAGAAAATGTTATGTATTTATTTACATAAATTTAAATAATTCCTGATTCCAATGAACTCTGGATACTTTATGTAACAACAAGCCAAAACAATTAAATAGAGGAACATGGTATGTGTCCAGAAAAAAAAAACATGCAGACATCTTATAAGGATTTACCAAACAGCATTCCCCAGGACCTGGGAGAGCTTTTCAGTGCCTTTCAGAACATTGTAAGGGTGCAAACCATATGCATCTCTGGGGGAATATAAGACATGCACCATGACAGAAGATGCATATTTCCAAGACCCTGATAGATGGCACTATTAGTTGAGCAGACCCCAATTGTTTCCACTCTGCTGAAACTTATTAAATGGGCAAAAAATATTAGCGGCACACCTCAAATAACCTGGCCCTAGGCCATGAAGGGCTTTATAGCCAGTGTAAAGTATGAGGTGATGTGAAGATTGAAATTGGCAAATCAGATCACCAACTTAGACCAGACAGAACTGCTATTGTAAACATGAACAGTAGAGTCTCAAGTCTGTGAAAAGAGTAGCCCCAATTTTGTTGACTTGAAAATGTTGGAAGGTAGACCAATTTAGCCCCGGGAACTACTAATGCATAGAACATGATTCTATATCCAGGAGGCAAATCTTCTCTGCATGTGTATGAATGTGTGTTTGTATGTGTGTGTGTGTGTGTGTGTGTGTGTGTGTGTGTGTGTGTGTGTGTGTATGTATGCACTGCATATGAATTGCCTATTTTCTATCTCCAGCAAAGCAACTTATGTAGCAGAATTGAATCCTTAACGTTTCTGCTGGTTTTTTTCTGAGTCTGAGATTGAGTTTCAGGCAGGATAGATATTAATAGCTGTACCTGGCTTGATGTCTGAGTCTTTGAAGGCGTTCATTTAATTACAGAGAGTAAAAGAGGAGATGTGCAATCTGAAAGAGCAAAATACAAAACTAAAATTCTCATTAACACATTTCATGTACAATTTATATCAGTGTTTTGCGGAAGTCCAGCAACCTTTCCATTTGTTGCCAAGGATAGACTCTGCCCTAAGAGATAATATATCTCCCTAATATCTCTTGAAATGAACCAATTTAACTAAGAAAAATCTCTTCCTCTGCTTGTGAAAATATCCAGAACTTGCTGATTCCTGCAAAGATACTGTTTAAACAGCTTTTAGAGTCTACCTTCCCCTACTTTCAAATGATAGATTATCTGTGTCCAAGTTAATTATTAAAGTATAAGCTTAAACGACCAATTGCAAAGACACAGATAATTTGATTACCTGCTCATTTTATGTTTTCAGTAAACAAATGTTGATTTGATGCAGATGAACTTTTTTTAAAAAAATTCTCATTAACAAGAGTACTTTGTTTAGTAGCGATCTGCTAAAATGCCTGTGTCATATCTGAATTACACGAAGCTGAAATTTGACATTACCTCAGTGATTTTTGTTTCAAATGATCTTTAAAAACGTGATAGTTCAGACATATTATAAAACACAAAATTACCTCATATTATGGGTTTGGTGCATTAATATATAGTTCCTGCTCAGCTCCAAAGTTTTTGTTTTTAATAAACAGACAGTTCTTTTTAAGGTTGCCTCAAACCTGCAGGATTTGGCATAATCTCTGTACTTTGATATGTAGTGGAACTTAGTCTAGATTCCCAGGAGCAAGGGAGTGCATTCCAGAGGAATAAGAGACAGTGAAATTTAGATAGTTTGGTTGGGAGGAAGACGGTCAGGCCAGTTCCTTCCTAGAAGCTTTCATTCTTTAATGTGACATGATGAAATGTGTTTTGTGACATGATGATTGTACTTTATAACGTGATGACATGAGGAATGTACTTTATGATTGTGATTGTATTCATGATTAAGACCACAATTTGTCGATTGCAGTTTATGTGTACATGACAAGATGAATGTACTTTATGATTATTAATGTATTTTATGATTGTAATCACAGTTTGCTTATGTAGATACAGAGCATGTACACCGGAGACAAATTCCTTGTGTGTCCAGACACATTTGACCAATAAATAAATTCTGTTTCTGATTCTGATTTTGATGGAAGTACTTTGCTTTGGTTTGGCAAGATTCTGTCTTTAGGCGAGGGGGATAGGATAGGATAATTAAATAATGGCACTAGCAACATATCACTTCCTAATACTTGCTGGCCTGTCTTATATCCTAAGTCTCCAATTAATGCATTACTGACTATTCTAATTAGCACAGACCCCACCACATTTAGAAGCATGCAGCTGTAGGCTCCATATAAGCATTTTCTTTTTGTTGGAATGGTGGCACCTTCCCCACCTAAACAAGAAGAGAAGAATATATCTGAAAGCTCCATTCCAAATCTATCTTGCATTTGATGAGGAAAAGGCAGCCCCTGCTGTGCTTGAATAGGGGGGGGGGGCAAGGGCTTCCTATCCATTAGAAATCAATGGAATTTAATGCTAGGCTGAATGTAAGAAAAACAGAATAATTCAGAAAAACTAATTTGATTCAGGGTCATGTCAAAGGCTAGTTAGACATAGTGGTTCTGTTGCAAACACTTTGGAAAGTATGACTGTACAGAACTGGAAAATAATGAGAATAGAACACTAGCAATACATACTTTTTAATATTTGAATTTGCAGTTGTATTTCTCAAAGGGAGCAACATATTCTTAATAGGAAATAAAGACAGTTCTATTGACAACGATGCCAGAGTTTATAGAATGGTTCAGATCATTAACTGTAGGTCATTTCCACAGGAAAAAATTGCAACTTTTCATTCCATTAACTTCCATTAACTTGATCCGGTAAAGTTATTTCTATAAATACTTTAAAAATGTCCTTGATAGGCAAAGAAGATATAACATAATGATAGAATTAAAGTATCTTACTTTCTAGTGAAACCAGAGCTAATTACTTTTGAAAAGAACATGATACAGGGAAGCAACATTTAATGGTCTTTCTTTTCAGACACTTGTTTCTATAAAACCCAAGTTAATGGCGGAATTATACCCAAATTTATAATAACATTCTAGCTACTACTTGACATTTAATGGATCAAGTAACTAACAGATGCTTTAAAATTTGGCTGACAGTGTACAGACATAACAATTATGTGAAATATCCTTCAATATTCTCTCAAATGTTCTTTCAAAGTCTTGGCCCTGGACCTGTGTCTCTCTCTCTATATATATAAAAAATACCTTTATTGGTTCCATAGTTTCACATGATACTCTTTTGTGTAATTTAAATGTCTGAACACTGCTTGAAAACAATAACAGCAACAAAATAAGAACCACATATTAAATAAATCTGACAAACCTATAGTAAAGTGATCTTTGTAAAATATATTTTGTAAAATAAGCAATGCAGCTGCAAAAGAAGCTTCCATCTGGACTGAATGCAAAAACAGAATATGCAAGATTCTTATTTCACATCCCAGTGATTTTCTGATGTGAGCATTTATATTTTTCTTTGCATCTGGAATCCTTTATCATGGAGTATAGTTTCCAAGCATACTCTAGAGATGCCCTAGAATGTGCTAGGATATCATAGTTTATATATATCATCCTAATGAGGTCACATATGTCTTTAAAGAGTTTGTGACCACATGGATTCCTTACAAGCCTACCTAGCCTATATTTTTTCATAACGAAGACTTGCTGATCATATCTCAGTTTAAAGATATTCATCTTGTTGAAATACTGAAGTGTGCTTCAACTATAGTAATTCAATTTCTAGATTGAACAAAACATCTGAAGTGCATTGCATCATTTGTTAAGAATTAAAATCTTATCTGCACCATTTTGATATCTACTTCTTTCTATTTCTTTGCTGCTATAGGTCTCATTAATTTATTTTTATTTTTAATGTTTCTTTATTGTGTTCATTATAGGATACATTGGTTTATGACATTTTTCTTTATTTTTTTAAAAAATTATTAATTATGTAAACCACTTTGATTTTTTAAATAAAAAGCAACAGAAAACTATTGAAACAAATGTTGAAAGCTGCAAGCATGATACATAGCTGCCTGATAGATATTAAATTGTTTCCCAGCTTCAACAATAGTTGATTGATTCATCCTCTAATTATGGAAGATGAAGGCAGCAACACCAGGCAGTTGAAACCATCTCAATCCATGGCCTTTACACAAAGTCACCATAAAAGAAGCTATCTATAAATAGATATAATCAGTTGCAATTTAAAAATCAATGGTAGAAGTTTTGATTTATGAACACTGTTCCCAAAAGGATAACCTCCAGAGAATGGGTGGGAAACAGCAAATTTTTCAGAAGTAATCTAAAGAAGGAACTAAATGATAACAGGTTAGGTGAAATGTAGACCGATAACATCTGTCCCATAAACTGGGAAACGGATTTTGGAAATTAATACTTTCCTGCATATCTTGATGTTGGAACTATCTTCACAAGTAAATTTGGTAAACAGAAATATAGACTAATGAAGACATAAAATTAGGAGTTTCTTGCAAATGCCAATATATATCAAAGTCAATTTTGGAGAGACTCATCTAGCTTAGATCATAATATTTATTTGTACAATCAACATTACTCTACATCAAGTCTAATTAATGAAAGTATAGTGCTAATCCTCAGTTTCTGAAAAAAATTACAACACTAACAGGACATTTATGCAGGAACTCATTTATGTTGTACTTAGTTGCAAAACAGGCCAATCAAATACAAATGATGCCAATAATCAAACTTTTAAGTGTGTCATAATATAATTACATATTTTTTTCAGTTGGAATTTGCAACAGAGTCTTTTTAGCATTACTACAGCTGATAAAGGATGCATCAAAACATGTGATAAAATAGTTTCAGAAGGTAAAAAAGAAAGTCTTTTAATAGCTTATAAATAACAGAAGAAGGACTTGGTTACTTGAAGAAAACTGAATCTTGTTAGAATTTCCCCTTGGCAAATGATAGATATTAAAATAAGATTGAGAAGAAGAGAAAAGCTTTAGCCTGTGCAGTGTCTAAGAAGACTCTGAAAATTTCTCTTCATCATTCATAATTTAATCTAGTGTACCCTCACTAGTACAATCAATATTAAATGCATCTTATGCAGGAAAACCAATTCTACTAGATGTGAAAATGGAGACTGAATATCTTTTCATGGTTACATAGAAACAAAAACTGAGCAAAGATATTCAACGATATTTATCAATTTAAAGAAATCTTTTCCTGTTTGGAGATTGCTTCTTTAATTAAATGTTATGCATTCCCCTTCACAAAATATGCAGATCATATTATTGATCATTGTATGGGCAACATATAAGAATCTCAAAAAAAAAAGGTGATAACGGTCTTGGAAAAACTTTTTGCTTATTAAGGACAATATGAATATTTATCAGTTAATGGTTACATAGTTCCAGTAATTTGATTTAACAATACAGTTTTAGATAGCATCAAATCATACAAATTCCCTTCTATTACTATTTGTCATTCTGTAAGTAAACATTTTGACGACAACTAATAGATGCCATCCAGTGATATATGTATGTTTAATATAGAACATAAGGCACTAGGAATTCCATGTAGGATTTCTAAGATTCTAATCAAAATATTGCAGAGGTCTCCAACCTTGGTCCCTTTAAGGCTTGTGGACTTCAACTCCCAGAATTCCTCAGCCAGCTATGCTGGGAGTTGAAGTCCCCAAGGTTGGAGACCTCTGCAATAGATAACGCACAGAAAAGGTTCTCCTCTGGACAGTTGCTTTCCTGTCTCATCTCAAAAGGAACTAAAATGGGTGGCAAAAATTTATAGTATTTATTACAAGGACAGGTCTCCAATGGTTTCTAATGGTCTTTGGGTCTCTTTATTCCTGGTTCATCTTGTATTAACTCAAAAACAGACTCTTCTAGAAAATCACAATAGATAGTCATAAAGTAAAACTTGCATAGCAACATTTCAAAAGATTACATGATGCTATGTAATGCTTCTATAACCCAGGCCAAAATTAAACCATGAGATTTTGATGCCTGATTGTTTCTTGAAAAGCCAATAGAACTACAATTCTCTACTCTTTTACTATAAACCCATGCATATTTACTTGAAGAGCAAGTGTGTGCGCGTGCATGTGTATTTTAAATGACATCAATATTTGAGTTGTAGAAATAAAGAGAAAATTAATGTCCCTGAAGTAATTACTGTTGCTACTGTTACTTGGGATTCTGTTTTTTCTAGGAAAATAATAAAAGTCTATGCCAAAAATTCTCTGCATTCTTAATTATCCATTAGTGACGTCTTGACAAGGCTCTAATTAAGAGATTCGTAATACTTAACATCAGGAACAAATATTATTTCCATTTATTATTAACAGGCTTAGAAAGTATTGTAGTAGAAAAGAATGATTGCTAGTTACAGTACGGTTCTTTTCATATATGGACAAGAATAAGATGCACGATTAATCTTACTAACCTGTGGTGTCATTCCATGGCATATGTACATGATTGGAATATTTTCTGTATCAGGTCCCTGATCCAGGCAGAGATCACTTTTTAGGGAATTCTGTAGCTAGGAATATAGAGAAGAGGGAGAAAAACTCAGAAAAAAAGATTGTAGATTACCTGTTAAAACAGGACAAGTATTATATCTGTTTGCAACTATATTTTTGTAATATAACATTAAATTAAGTAGGAATGCATAGTATAAAACTTCAGCATAGTCTGTAACAGTGGTCGCCAACTTATGGGCCACGGACCACTGGTGATCCGTGAGCCAATCCAGGTGGACTGCAAGTTGGGCGTGTCCAATAAGATGTGGCCAGACATGCCACTGCCTCACCTACACTATATTAAGTGTAGGCGTAGGCAGCAGCAGCGGTTACCTACCTTGTGGCTTCACGGCTATACAATAGCATTACAAATGGCTTGTATATTCATTGTTATGTATGATCTATATAGAACAATTTTACCCTTAAGCAATTCAGAGATGAAAATGAATCCATTTGTGGATTAATTAAATTTTGTAGATAAATTCACCCAAGAACTTTTATTATTTTGGACATGGTGGTCTAGACAAATGGTGGTCTAGACGATTTTTTTTACTTGTCCAGACAGGTGGCTATTTACAAGCATATTGCAACATTTCTAATTAGTATATTCCTAACATTTAATCTGTGTTTAATTTTTAAACAAGAACAAGTTTGGTATAATGGAGAAGACACTGGGCTAGAAATTGAGAGACTAAGTGTTCTTGCTCCATCTTAGGCTCCATCTTAGGCAAAAAATCCACCAGGTGACCTTGAATCTACCACACTATCTAAAGGTGGGAAGAAGGCAATGCCCAATCATTTCCAAAACCTTGCCAAGAAGAGTGCAGGGATCTGGCCAGGCTGTCAACAAAAGTAACCAATGGCTTGATGGTGTATGCACACTCACTCACACGCAATAATTGAGCTCCACACAAACAATAACATGCTTATGAGTGAGATAAAGCCTGTGGAATATTGTGTGCAGCTCTGGTTGCGGCACATCAAAAAGATATATTGAAACTAGAGGAGATTTAAAGGAACAACTAAGATGATCCAAGGGGCTGTAGTAATTTCCTAAAGAAATATTGTGATATTTTGACATTAATCTAGAACAAAGGTGAATGATTGAGGTGTGCAAACCTAACTATGATGTGGATTAAGTGAACAAGAAGAAGCAATTTTTCTCTTCCCAAAATACTAGGATCAGAGGTCACCCAATGACATGGAATCTTGGAAGAATCAGAAAAGACAAAACAACATATTTTTTATACAAACCTTGAAATTTGCCACCGTAGGATTTGGTGCTGGCTACTCACATAACTCGCTTCAAAAAAGAGATAGAACAACTCATGGGAGTCATGAGGATCAGTGGCTTCATGGCAGTGCGACTGCATCTGAAGGTTATCTACTGAATGACTAGTGAGCTTCTTCATGTTGTTGGTTGGCTACTGTGAGACAAGACTGCTAGGTTAGATGGATCAAGGATCTGATCCAGTAAGGCAGTGCTTATGTCTCTATTATCCAATGCTGAATAATCACAACACTGTCAGTTATGATTACAACACTATGATTACAATGCAATATTGCAGGCTAACTCTGCCCACAGCCTTGAAGTTCAATCCTGACAGTGCTCAAGGTTGACTCAGTCTTCCATACTTCTGAGGTTGGTAAAATGAGGGCACAGATTGTCGGGGGCCATACGCTGACATTTTAAAATCTCCAGAGAACGCTGTGAAGCATTATAGAGTGATATATAAGACTCTATTACAAATAGATGCAATTTTTCTCAAGGGTTTTCTCTGGGGAACATGCTCAATCCACCTGCAGGAAACCGCTTGTCACTCTTTCCTCACTAGCACTGCTCAAGCAAATAAAATGGCTCTTACCACCCCATAGGCGACAGTGTCAGAGTACATTCTCATCTCAGGATACACACTGACCAGATACCACCGAAAGGTCTTGCACTGCAGCCTTTTCCTTAAGGCCTTCCTCTCTGAGATATCGCCAATGTCAATTCCAGAATCCTACACAGAAGGGCCAGAAGATCAGAATTAGCATTTTTGCCACACACAGACCGTTTATTTCATTAATATTTCAACTTTAGTGATCAAGAGAAAACTCCCCACAGGTTTTGAAGGAGTTTCAATCAGTTCCCCCAAATGATCATTTCTGAAAAGACAAATTGCACATTCCAAAACAATTGAAATCAAATAGCAAGATGGCCTGGAAAACATTCCCATCAACAAAATCAGGAATATTTTCCAGACTTTGCTAGCTTGCTGAAGCAGAAGCGTGGTTTTATCAATGCGCTACACAGACATTTCAGCTGTTCATCTTTTTCTTTTTCACATATGAATGTAAACATTTTCAACGGTCTTTTCAATATATGCATTTGCAAAACGTGTCTACCTTTTACTATATTTTTATAGCTAAGCTTTGCTGTTGCTAACATAGTCTCCTGGAGTTTAAGACAGCCACCTTCCATAAAAACCCTGCAAATGGAAATCACTTAACTATCTCATTACAGCCTGCAGAAATGGTAGAGTTCCTGAAAGACACATCTACATGGAAATTCAGAAGAAAAACAGTATTTTGATTGGAACCCAAACTCACACATCCCTTAAATGAAGTGCAGTTTTTGTTAAACTTAAGAAAGAGATCACATTTTTAAAGTGATTTGTAAAACACTGAAGTCGCTCAAGATATGTTGATGGCACCTCAACAGCACATGTGATAAGGAGTAGAATGGATGAAGGAAAAGGGCAATAGATGGAAGAAAAATGGTTAAATCTGTTTTGTTTATATTTCAAAATATATTTTAATAGACATTTTATAGATTTTCATCACCCAGTGGAGTCTGAAGCAGAGAAAGCATATCTGACAATATCTTTTTATTTTCATGGAAGTGAAAAAAGGTTACAATGTAATAATAAAAGATATCTTACATTTCTTTCCTATATTTTAATACAGCATTATGTTCTGCTACATGATGCAAGCCAATAAAATTATAGATATTATGGAGGTAGAGGAGGTGGTTCTCAAACAGATCAGTCCTATATTAGAGTTCAGATCTAAGGACTGGTTTTTTTTTTGTTTCTTTGTTCCAATACTCTCAGTTTCTCTCTCTATGATCTTGACGTACTGCTATGGATTAATTGATTGATTGGAATTGATTTTTTTACTGTTCAGCCAATATTTATTGTGTTCTGAGTATTGCTCCTACTGAAAACCTCTCCTAACAAAACCAATTAGAAGTACAACTGAGCAAAGTTTCAAGGGACACAAATCATGTGTTGAACATTCATTGCTGAACCAGATCAAGGCTATTTGATCTTATCTTTATGATACAATTATCCCAATCTGGTTCTTGTACTATAAAGTTAATGAAATAATTAAGTGTAATTGCAGCTTAATGACTATTTCTAATGATAATCCTCTTGGGCTTGGCTAAGGGACATCTTGTCTTGGGCTTATATGTTTGCTCTTGGCATACTTCCCAATTTAGCATTATATGTATTGGTGGCTATCAGTTATCACTTGGTCTCATGAGACAGATTCTTGAAGAAACCGAAACGGTTTAGAGCATAAGGCTCTATCAGTGATGGTGAACCTATTGCACGCATGTCACAGCAAGCACATAGAGTCCTCTCTGTTGGTATGCGAGCCAAATTTCCCCAGCATCGCCCCGGAGCTGAGCGTGCTCAGAAAGAGAGTAGCGTCGTCAGGCGAAGATGTCACAGGGCCATGCACATGCTCAGAAAGAGAGTGATGCCGGGAGATGATGTCACGAGTTGTGACTCATTAGCTGTGACTCATTCGGGCCTTCGGTGCCAATATGGTCATAAGGATATCTACTTATAGCCTACCTCCTGAGGAATATTCCATGCCATGTAAACATGGCTTTTGAATTCGTCCATCCAAACTTCAGCCACTCTTAGTGCATTTCTTCGGACATGGGATGTTAAATCTTCTGTGTATGGCTTATGGGCTCGTTCAATATGGGCAATCCTAGAGCAAGGTAGGACTTCAACACTACCGCCACACTGCCAGACCTAGAAAAAAAAGTTGCTTTATTGGATAGATTCATTCTACCAACTGTTCAATAGTCCCTCTATCAGATTTCACAATGTGTAGGAATCTTTCCTGGTTGTATACATACTATAACGCATAGTGTATGAAACCACTTTATAAATTCACTTCTGTTATTAAATAAAATAAGTACTATCTTAATTTTAGAAATATATTTGTCCTCTTCCCTATTTGGAATTTGAATCTGGATATCTGAGCCTCAGAGAAATGAGGGGTGGGGGAATCAAGTAATTCCTACAAGGCTGAACTTACCTACTTTTGACCTCCATTACCCATTTGAAGTAATTATGTGCAAATGATGTTTTTGGCAAAAATGAGAGAACAGGATATCATGTTAAGTACATTAACATAAGGTCTAACAAACTGAGAAGAACTCTGCCTCATTCCTGGAATATTCTTAAATAAATCTTCTCCGCAAAATACTATTGTAAGGTAGAATTTTGGAAGGATATTTTCTTTTAGCCATATTATGAAATCTGAACTATTTTAATTTCCCATCCCATATTGCCTGAAATAAGTCAGCTGACAGTTCAATCAAAAAATGTAAATTAGCTTTGCCAGGTTTGTTCATTTTCTATTCATACACTGGTTCTCAGTAGGTGACAATACCTAAAATAACTTGTATGGGCTATTAAACAATATGCTTTAGTCCTTGGATGAGAGAAAACCAAGAAATGAATATGAGGGCAGTAGAATAAATTAAGAAGCCAACAAAGACAATGATGAACCATTTCTATATTGTTGCAAAAGAAATCCATGAGGAGTCCAGCTCAAATGGAAGACTTTTCGTTTCCTTTTCATTCATCTATTATGCCAGGATAGGTACAGTTCAGTGACCCACTACATATAGTGGATCACTTATTTATTTATTTATTATTTATTTATTATTCAGATTTATATACCGTCCTTCTCCCCAAAGGGACCCAGGGTGGTGTACAGCCAGTAAAACAGATAATATACAAATTACAAAAGTTTAAAAGCAATTTAAAAAGAAATATGTAAAGTGGCTGAGAAATTTAAAACAAACTAAGTATTAAAACCAATTTAAAACCAGATTTTAAATTGACAAATAAGGTAAAAATTTCACGGGGGGAAGGTGTGAACTAGAGCAAACCGGCCTGATTAAAAAGATGTGTTTTTACTGCACGGCAGAAAGCACGGAGGTCAGAGATAGTTCGAATCTCGGGGGGGGGGTCATTCCAGAGGGTGGATGCTGCCATTATATATGCCTCCCTAATGCCCTGTGGCCCTAGGGGCAAACAAACCACCTTTCCCCAATCAGACTGCTTTCAGACATCACTCCTCCAAGCATTAACAGCCAGCATTGAAAACAGATTCGAACAAAACGTCAAACTTCAAACAATAAAAACATGTTCCGAAAGGAAAACAGTCAATAACGCAGTCAATAAGTTATTGTTTAATAGATTCTCTTTCCTGCATATGTAGGTGACTGTTATCTTCAAAAGTCTCTGTTTCCTTTTAGAAAGCAACCCAAGACAACTGAAAAACTGAAGCCTGAGGAGAATGCGATTACGCAGACGGGTGCCTTCATTGCCAAGTCAGGCCTTCCATGCCTGAACTTTGAAGCTATCTCATCTCTGAGCCCAGATCTCATCCATTCATCCCATTCACTAAGAAACCTGCACGCATACGCAGGGTCACCTGATTGTAAGTACAATAGTGTCATTCCACGTGGCTGAGTGTATCTACTGAGACACAATCTGAGTTGCCAATTTTAACCCACCCTCTGAAAATATTGAAACATGTACTTAATTAGTAGATGAAGTAAGGTTATAAGAAGTAAATTTCTACTCTTTGGAGTAGATCTAAAAGGAAAAAGTAGCAGTAGCAGAATATTGTATAGGTGGTAATGTAAGGGGACAAAATTTAGATCAATGCACTCTCCATTTTGGTCTCCAAGCATTGGAAATTCAAGAGAAATAATATATGTTTAAAAATCCTTAGACAATCTTCTGAGATTGACATTCTGCTATTTGTGACTCAGAGGAGAGGACCTCTGTTTCTTTCTCCTAAAACTTTATCCCACTCTGTTATATGTTGCAGTACTAAAGGGCTTATGTTAAGCTTTTTGCTAACCACTTAAGTTAAAGTTTTCTTTAATTTCATAGCATATGTGTTCTTATTTCTACACTGTTTTCTAAAATATCATCAACTGTTAAGATCTTAGCAAACTATTCTTTCCAATTAATGGTTAATAATCCTTAGCAATATCTCATTAGCCCATTTTCATTCTGTCCTAATCCATCTTCGCTTGGAGTGAAGGTAAAAGAATATTATTCCAAAGTAAAGGGGAAAAAACAGAAAGGGCTGATTACTGGGCTCCTGTTCTTCTGCCTCTTAGAAGGAAGCTCGATTGGTATTTATTTATCTATTTATTATTTAGACTTATATACCGCTTAACAGTGCTCTCAGCACTCTTTAAGCGGTTTAAACAGTCAGCATATTGCCCCTAACAATCTGAATCCTCATTTTACCGACCTTGGAAGGATGGAGGGCTGAGTCAACCTTGAGCCAGTGAGAATCGAACTGTTGAACTTGATGGCTAATGGCGGATGGCAGTCAGCAGAAATAGCCTGCAGTGCTGCTTTTAACCACTGCACCATCCTGGCTCTTTTTGCCCCATTTTATGACCTTTTTTGACCCAATTATTAAGTGAATCATTGCAATAGTTAAGTTAGTGACATAGTGCAATGACAACTGTAATTTCTCCATCTTAACATATTTTCTTAACTTCATTCTATATCCTAATATAGTAATTTTGACATAACATACATTCATATTTGTCACGATGATACTCAGCTATTTTACTTTTTCCAGTATTAAAACTCATTTTCTTGAATTCCCTTCCATACCAGGAAATTTCCAAAAGAACTAAAGAAACATACACATACACATACACATACACATACGCATACACATACAGTATACATACACAGAGATGCATATACATCTGTATACATTCAAGCATAAACAGGATGTCCCTTATATGATGCATATAATGAAGATAATAAGAAGAAAAAGAAATCAAACCAGACAGAAAGTTTAAATCTGCAGTAATTATGAAATTTTAATTCAGGATTAATTTTAAGAAAAGCAGCCGTTACATTTCTGTAGAACTCCTCAGAAATTTTCACCTCACTCAGCTTCCAGCTTCTGAGAGTCTAAGGGAGGTATAAAATTCAGGAATTTGAAAAAACAGCTGGATTGTTGTTCTGTTTTTCTCTGCTTATTTTTACAATTCAAATTTGGAAAGAAAAGACTCAGCAGTGTTGAGGATAATGACTTTACAACATACTTTTCCAAGTCATCACTCTTTCTATGTATCAACACTACAATCCCTACGCACAGTTTACAGTTTTCAGAATAAGCTTCCATTACATGTTGCAGAATCTTACCTGTAAAGAAAAAAGCAAGATTGTGAGAGTGAAATATCCTGTGGGTACAACGTATGTTGATAGACATGTATAGTATGTGCACAGGCGTTCCAGTTTTTCCACAGAAATGCAGTCTCCTCAATTCCATTGCTCCAATGAACGCTATCAGGGTCACACATTTAGCCAGCTTTTAATCCACTCTTCTACAAATCTACCTCTATGCCTCTCTATTCACTAGAGATGTGACTATATCCATTACCATAATCAGTTAGCAGTGGCCCATTGCTTAATATAATAACAGATTAGGTTGGCCAGAATTTAATAGTTATTAGTATCTTAATCTTAGTAACATTAAAGGATTCTGTATTGAACTTAATTGTGATGCTGATGAGAGCAGAAGTAATTACAGTGGAATTTTAATATTAAATCCATTCCATTTTTAATAAACTAACAACAATAAACCAAGGGTAATTTTTGAAAAGCATACTCTGAAAGTGTAACTCACCTCAAGATAAAGGCTTTGAATTCGATGGGCATGGGGAATTATTACACTTTCTTGTTCTGTAAGGCAGGATTGCAGTGCTTGGGGTGATCTGGGCAAATGGAAGAGGGTAGACGATTGAAAGGTGAGCAATCAGGAAGTACCAGGTCTGCGGACTTCTGACTTATGGGAAAGCAAAAGTGGAGAACCCCACAGTCAGGATGGCATATGGCCTGATGGGGCTTCCATCGTGCAGGGCTCACTTCCCAGAGCTGGGAAAGGAGCAGAAAGCTAAGCTCAACACTCAATAGCTACTGGCAACATTGGTTCACTTGTTCAACCACTTGGATTGTTAATAATAATATTATTATGTGAGGGAGTGTTCCATAGAAAATTTAATTTTAGCAGTTCACCACATCAGAAAGTTTGAAAATCCCTGCAGAAAACCAATAGAGTATCATAGGGTCATTTGGTTCTTAGCTATATCTTCACATTTATTTATCCTTGCGACATTTATCTGTTCCTGTTTGATAACATAACGCCAGGAGGTGATTTTCACCTTAGATTCACTATAGGTAGTCCTCAACTTACAACCTACAATGGAACCCCAAATGTCTGTTGCTAACCAAAACAGTTGCTAAGTGAATTTTGCCCCATTTTGTGACCTTTCTTGCCACAGGTGGTAAGTGAATCACTGCAGTTGTTGTGTTAGTAGCATAGTTGTTAAGTGAATCTGTTGACTTTGCTTGTCAGAAGGTCACAAAACTCCAACCATCGTAAGTGCATGCAACAATCTTAAAATACATGTCAATTGCCAAGTGTCTGAATTTTGATCATGTTGCCACGGGAATGCTGCAATGGTTTTAAGCATAAAAAATTTACAATTGAGTCATAAGTCACTTTCTTTAGTGCTGTTGCAACCTTGAACAGTCACTAAATGAATGGATGTAAGCTGAGGGCTACTGTATTTGTTAAAGATAACTGCATGTGGTTTTAAGATTAAGTGGCCTAAGATAAAGTTACTTGGGAACTGCATGACACCCTAAATTGCAGAACTGATGAATAGACTGGCTGTGTGAACCTTTCCAGACTAGAAGAGAACTTGCAATCAGCCAAAAATGTTCCAGACTGTTTCTCAGGAGGACACCACCAAACCGTTCCCCAAGGATTTCGAGCTCTGGCAAATAAGGGAATAGCCATCTTGCTCAAACAACAGTCAGCACCTTTGAAATTTGCATGCTTCCTTTTCTGATCACTTTTGGAAGTTAACTCCTTTTCATTTATTAAAAACCTTTGGATCGACAGGTTTAACAGCACCAGGTGAGCTTCCCTCCAATTCTTAAAGCAAAATGAGTATTCACGAAACTTGATCAAAAACTGCCTGACCACTCAGCCCAATACAGCACAAACAATACAAGTTTTGAAAAGGATAACACATGCATACATCCAAAACATCTCAGAAATAAACTGATTATGAGAAACCACATGGCATCACCATAACACACACACATGAACTAAAGCCCTCCAAAACATTCTCAGTACACCAAAAGATCCAGCAGCCCTCAGAAGAAGAAAAAATAGGAGTCATCTATACAGTGCAAGGACTGCAACAGCCACTACGTAGGACAAACAGACAGAGGACTGACATAACATGTCTATGAACACCAACTAGCAGTCAGAAGACAGAAGACAGAAACTTGTAATTTTCACAACATGTGAACAGATTTACCATAGTTTCAACTGGAAAAGTGCAAACTTCCTAGCCTGGTACTCAGACAAATCAGTCACTAACAAGCACATAAACAACATCTACTTACCATTAAAAAGACAATCAAAAGGAAACAGAAAGACCAAAACATCTCCTTACCAGCAATCAACACCCAGATGAGCAGATATTAACATCAAGATTAACACTAGACCATCAATCAAGAAGCAAACAATACCCCTATCAAGGAACTACCAAAATCGTTCTCACCAATACTGACAGGGCAAGCCACTAGAATATAAAATGAGAGCAAACCCTACTAGCACTGATGATGTTACCTACTTGGGTAATGAAATGTTTGCAAGAAAGCAATCAAGCTCAAACCTCAGCTACAAATATTCCCTTCTGTAAATATATGAAAACATGTTTGATAAGAATGAAAGATTCCCACCATTTATTTATCTTCCTCAAAGAATGCCTAATGTTAGGATTTATGGTGCCAAATATCCTACCTTGTTGATGAATTATTTATTTCTACTCCACTCTTTGTCTGGAGGTTCATTTGATTTACCATGGGAAGAATTTTGCATTATTTTATCCCATACTAATGTTCGGTCAGCAACTCCACAAGCCCTCAAAATACACATCAACTAGGTGGTATATGTGAACATTTAAGACAAAACATTTATTTGCTTTGAATTCCAGGAGCTTTTATCTATTTCACATATTTTACAACAGATGAAGTTTGCGTTTTCTGATCGAAAAAAAATGCATGAACATTACCAAATTAAAATAAATAAATATACAAATAAAAAAACAGCCACACTCTCCCAGCTTGAGTTATTAATTATACCTTCATTCTCTTACAGCAGCATTTATCTTTAAAAGATGAAATGACTTGATTAGCAGTGTTTAGCTTTTCCTAGGTAGTTTATTGAATACGGCATTAACATTCTGGCACCTCACAGATGGAGCTCAAATTCTTGCAGTCTCAAAGAAATACGACTATTCATTTTATGGAAAGAGCAACAGGAGGGCTATTTGTTACATTTTCATTAACCTATCATATTGGATATTTCTATTTATACTGGAAAAAATTGACAGGTTCTTTTATGCAATGCATATCATTTATAATATTGATGTAGTAGTTAGACTTATATACCGCTTCATAGTGCTTTATAGCCCTCTCTAAGCGGTTTTACAGAAATCAGCATATTGCCCCCAACAATCTGGGTCCTCATTTGACCGACCTCGGAAGGAT
>JANHFO010000487.1:132818-148523 GCA_032468095.1 Pareas carinatus
CCTGTAAGCCGCCCTGGGTCCTTCGGGAGAAGGGCGGGATAGAAATAAAATTATTATTATTATTAAAATTATTATTAAGGCATCAGATCAAAAATGCACAAATATTGTGAGTTCTACCCAAAGGTGCTTTTTCAAAAGGCAAACAGAACTTGTTTTTCCCCTTGAAGACCTTTCACTTATCATTCAAGAATGGAATAGAATATAGAATTCTTTATTGGCCAAGTGTGATTGGACACACAAGGGATTTGTCTCCGGTGCATAGGCTCTCAATGTACATATAAGCTACAAGTGATAAATCATGATCATAATCATAAAATACATTCATCATAAGTCATAAGATAACAAGGTGCTAACAAGATAAGTGAAAGTGTTATCTACAAGAATGTAAAACAACTGCTAGGAGATTAACAGGGGAAAGAATTATGGTGGCAGCGCTGGGAACCAGACTCTCCTAGAGAAATATCTATAGGGGAATAAAGTAAAAGGCCTCTTGTACTAAAGAACCTCTGTTTTTTAGCATGTTGATTTAATTTACCTTGCATTCCATAGACTACTCATAGAATCCAAAAGAGTAATCAAATATACCAGTTGCAGAGGAAACTAAACCAATATTTTTTTGCTGACCCAATATAATTGCAATATACTCAATTCAATGAATGCTTGATTTTAAAATGCCTATAAAGAGATTCTGTAACCTCACACCTCTTTAGGTGAATATTTCTTGCCTCTGGCTAATCATAAATGTCAATAAATCAATGTATGTTTCTTTATAAGTATGTCTTTGTCTTCAGTTCAAACCAAACCCATTGAGAGAATAAATTTTGAATAGAACATGGTCCCACTTTTTTGAATACGATATGAAAAAAACCTGCAGTTTTCTTAGGAGCACTTTTACTCCCTCTAAAAATGAGCTGGCCTGCTAAAAAGTCAACAAGATTATATTTTGTGAGGAAAGTGTTGAGATACCAAAATCATATAGACTGTGGCTAATAGATATGTCTTATCTGTGGAATAGAAATTGTATCATTATGAAGAATAACCTTCAGCAAAACCAGAGAAGAAAAGACGTGTCTGTCTCATTATTTGTCCGATTCTAAAATAGTTTCACTGTTTTAAACAAGCAGAATTATCTTGGAAAAACAGTTTTTCCTGCACAACAACAAATATTTATAGGTTCACCACTTTTAAAAATGTGTAAACAATTCTACACTTGGATTTTGCAACAATTCTATACAAGTTAGTGGCTAAGCAATATTTAAACTCATGTATCTCAGTATATCTGGCCTTGGGAATGCAAATGTACTTCTAAATAAAATGGCTACAAAGAAAACAATTACCCATTAAGAGTTTTCCTGTCTGAACAAGGAAATATGAGATGTTCAAAATTTACATTTGCTGATAAATATTAGAAATATACTAATGTTCAAGTAATTTACATAAATAAAAAGAACTGGAGGGTTACAATTTTTAGTGAAAAATTCCCTACTGATATAGGTGAATACTCTGCTAAGCACAATGGTATTATTTGCTTATTTAAAACATTTATATAGCTGCCCATCTTATAGCAAACTCTGACACTTCCAGTCAAGGATTAAAATAGTAAATGAAAATGAAAACCATAATAGAACTATCAATATCAAACATTAAAAATAAAAATCTGGTTAAGCTTTTGTCACACAGCCACCTCATATTAGAGGACAATGCGATGAACCAGAACTAGTGTAGACTAGAATGGTAATATGTACCATTAAAATCTTATGAATTGGAATATTCATATTCAAGGACTTAACCCAAAAGTTAACCCAATATCTTTTGAGAAGATTTCCTAACTGATAGTAACAGTTCCTGCTAATGTTTAAATACATTTGGTGATACAGTTTTGGACTTTTTCCATGAAAAGGATCAAATATGTTACACACTGTGATGAGCCAGCTCAGGAATATATTATTTGTTTTCAGTAATGTTGATTTCTTCAGCTTTCAAATACTATACATAAACAATGTGATTGCCGACATTAAAATTTCAATGTTGGCTATAACATTGCCAATTAATTTTACACCAAATCACTAAATCTTGTAAAAATGCATACTTCTAAGTCTTTGTATTCGTTGTTTGTGATGGTTACATATATCAAAGTCAAATGAATCAAAAGAACTGGTTTATTTCCTTACTCGGATTCCAAGTTCCACGTTTTCACCTCCATAGACCTCCATGCCTTCATCTAGAAGACCAATTTCTTGGAAATAGTCCCTGTCTACTATGAAACATCCAATCAGTGCCGGACTCCTGAAAGAAAACAAAACTAATAATGGAAACATTCATATTGATTTTGGATGTATAGCATTTAAGAAAAGCCCACAATTCATGAATCCAGAGTAGTTCATTTTCTCGACTTCAGCTATAAAATAAATGAATGTGAACTTTATAAAAACATTATAAAAAGTTTTTTGATGTGAACAAAGATGTTCCTTTCTGGACTAGTTGAAAATCACTACTTACTTCTAATACTAGTAGGATGTTGAGGTACTTATTAATTTTATCAATTTATATGCTGTAGCCTGCCATCCATCTATTAGGACTTAAGCACAGAAACATATAAATAATGACAAAATTACTAAATAACTCCACTGTTGGGCCTCTCTTTCTCAAATCTTCAAAGTACATGAAAAAAATTGGAGTACAATGCACATGAAAGGGAAATGCATTGGGGAAACTGCATTAAGATCTCCATCCAATCCTTTTTCAATAATAAGCAGATAGTTTTATTATGTGCTATTGTAATTTTCCTTCGGAAGTCTCATTGTTCTTCAAAGATTCTGATGTAAACACCAATTAAACTCCAGTCTTTCCAACAGTTCCAAAGCAACAGAACCACTTGCTCTCCAGAATATTGGTAACATTCAGTTACTGAATGTTATGGAAAACCTTTATTAAGATGACATGAGTGGAAATATGACTGCATTGGAAGCAGCAACCAAATGTATATCCACACTTTATATTTGTGTGTCTCTCTGAGTGTGTTGTGTTCACAATTTTCAATAAATGAATGGATAAGAGAAGGGAAGAACTACTGAACAATCACAGTCGTGTTCTCTTTTTTCCAAGATTTAAATTTACCTCCTTTCTATTTTGAGCTTCTATCAGCCTTATGTTTAAACCATCAGGAAAGCAATCATAAAAGCAGGAAGGACAGATTCTGCATTATGCATATATTATTTCCTATTTGGCTTTCACATGACTGAGCATGAAAATAGCGCAGGATTAGAACATATGTACTAACATGAATACACTGTTAAATGCATGAAAACATCAATGTAGGTGTCTTTTCTATATATGTGATAGAGCAGTATAGCATTTCAGATTCAAAAGATACTTTTGAGCACATGGAGCACTTATTTTGCAACTCCTTAAAATAGCTGTGCCCTTTTCAGCTGTTGTGTGATTCCCTGGAAATTATGCATTTGGTTTTAAGGAGTTGCAGACAGGTGCGATCTCTCCATTCCTCTGCATTCCCAAACATCATTTGCTTCTGAATCTGATGTACTGCACTGCTCTCTATCACATATATAGAAAATGGCACACTGAACTTTTCATACATTCTGTCTTTCGTACATCTCCATTCAGACCTTCACAGGCCATGCACACACCTGTAGCCAGCCACAGTTAAACATAGATTAATAACTATATATTAAAGTTATTAAGAGTTGGGTAACACATTTTGGATTTAATGTTATCAAAATAGATGACTGATATACGTATTCAACATAGCTTAAGCTCAATGTGGTATCATCATTGCTTATGTTCCTCAGCAACTTATTTCACTGTGCTTCCACCCTCTTGCAGCCATTTCAGTTACTGCCATATCATGTCTGAACATATCTTCAGGAAAGTCCAGACATTTTGGCAACCAGCCTGATGAGTTTGAAATGTTCTTAAAGCTGGAGTCAGGGCCCCATGGTATTTTTATAGCAAGGAAGGAAAGAGAGCTAATTCATTTTTTAAAAAAAATCGTAGTGCATACTTTGACATGCAGAGACAAAGACAAAATTTATATAGCAAGGAAGGAAAGAGCGTTAATTCATTTTTTTAAAAGTCCTAGTGTATACTTTGACATGCAGAGACAAAGACAAAAATGTCACTATTATCATTATTTGAGCAGAAGAAGAGCATGAACGACAACTGGATTCCAATTAAAGGAGTTCAGGGGCTGTTATAGCAGGGGAGAAACAATTTAACATCCAATATGACAATAATCAATCTGTGATAAGGTGAGACATCTATTCTTGATGCAATCATAAGATTTCCAAAAGCACAAGTCCTAAAATTTCCCTTTCCCCTTTATGCAGATTGGAATCTCGGTGAAGATAACAAAACTACAGGAGGCTGGAATGGAGAAAACATCAGTCAATCACTCATATTATCTTTCAGATCTCTAATGAGCCCTCTTCTGATTTCTTTTACAATAGAAGTGTCTTCAAGAACATTCTGAAGAGATGTCAATACATAAGTCCCCATATTTTTATTCTATTTATTCCATTAATGTGTCCTTTTTATTTGTAAATGATTAAATTACTCTACTAATGTAATTAAATTTTGATAGGGAAAAAACTAATCAACATTAAACAATCCCTGCTGTTTAAAATGAACAGATCTATCACCTCTTAGTCTTCATTCCATGTGACAATATTGAATCACAGTTAGTGTTGTTCCACATAGAAGTGATATTGAAATGTAAACAGCTGCCATTTCTAGTTAGTATGACTGCAGTTTGATACTAGTTTTACATTTGGGTAGTGCACCGAACTATCAAAGAGTCATTGATCATAATTACATAACTATTTAGGGAGACATGGTCTATCCCAATTTGTCATGACATAAATATGTTTTAACTAGAAGTGAAAATGTCTCAGTAGAGCCACAGGGCATTAACTACCTTATGTTATACACTCCCAACCTTGACATTTCATTTCTTCGGATCCTGGAGTGAGTTTCTAGACATTATATAGTATCCCTCAATCTGCATGACTGCTCTCCCTTTAATCTCCCTTGCGATTTATACAGGGCTGATTACAAACCAGAGATGTCCACAGGATTGAAAGTTTTCTTCAAAATGGTAAAGAGAGCTGTGCCATAAGCTCTGCCATGTTCATGCATGAAACATCATGATGTATGTACAAAAGGTATGAACGTTCTGTCACACTATCACACTATCATGATGAACTTAAGGGCCACCATCAGTGAGCCCTGATGTTGGACAGCATTACTTGTTCTGTTGTGTGGATGCTTGTGTGTTTTTAGGGGGTGGGGAATTTTGGTGTGTGTGGGTGTGTTTGGGGATTGGCATGTGTGGGTGTGTGCTGGGTCTGGTCTCTGGGTGCTATGTTAATTTCATTGTATGTGTATACTGTGTATATTCATACAATGACAATGAAGTTCTTCATTGATTAATGATGGTGCTTTTTTCATTTGTACCTAACCCTCGGTGGACCTATCTGTATGAAACCCAGAAGAGACACAGCCTTCAGTTTCTCCTGGAGTATTTCAAAGATTTCTGCCACAATGAAAGATTTTGCTACTTTATTTTCAGAATGCTGAAAATTCATTTTGAATTTCTCTTGTTAAGAGTTTGGGACTTACTTTACTAGTGGCAGCTAATACTGTTGTTTTTTGTTACATGTTTTCCCTTCAGTCTGAAGCTTTCCTGGTTGAATAAACTACTCAAACTAAGAAAATCCATAAAAAGGATTTCTTATGATACTTCCCCTGATATTTAATGGAACTATAAGAAGCCAGACTACTGGAAAAACAGATCACCCACATGAACATTTTGTGCAGCTAAATCAGAACTAGAACAAAATATTCCATCCATGCAAATTTCATAAAATACTCTTCTCCTTTGCAAACAAACAAAACACAATTTTCATTTATCAAATTGAAATTAAAAATGATCACAATATGCTTATCCTTCCCTACATGATACTACCTATCTTAGGAATATACAATACTGTGCTGTAGATTAGCACCAGTTCTCTCCTTTAAATATTGACAGCAATCTGTTCCAGATGTCTTCAAGATGAAAACAAATTCTTATTTTCTGCCATAATTATGAAACTAGAACTCCAAATGTCGAGTCTTTTAGAATGCTTCAGTTGCAGAGTTGACTTTTCTCCAGTTTTTGCTTTCATTTTTCATTTTTAAAATTAGCACAGAAATATGTTAGAAACTGGACAAAGATTACTGGACAAAGAGCTCAGTATATGGCTGATGACAAATTTACTCTTTTCTTTACATTTACATTTTCTTATCATTCACACAAGGTCTAGAGATTGCTATTGAAAACAAATTGACACTTCTTCTAGTCAATGCTGATATTATGATTGTTGTGATCAATTCATCAAATTATGTACACAACATCACTTATTACAAGATATAATTACAAAAGTTAAGACTTCTGCCTCAGTTGGATCATTGCAAAAGCAGCTTTGAGCCAGGCTGATTATTGTACAGAAATGATAGATCTTGGGATCAGCAACCATTCAAATCCTATATGCTATCACAATCTCATGTGAAGGCCTGACTGCTCCCTGCCTAAATCTCTGGAGACCATAAACCTTATAAGCAGTACTGATAACCTAAGATTTTACCCTTGTTAACAATTTTAAATTATTTCAATTTCATTCTGGAGTCTATAGGCATGACAAGCATGTGATGCTTAAAGATGCTGCCTTTACCTAACATGATATAGTATACAACCATATCAGAGGACCAAAACTTAGGTATTTTCTTTTATTATTTTTGGCCTACTAGTTCTGTTTTTCATGAAAATTTGCTCACTTATGCACCCTACCTTATAGGAGCAGTAGTGTTTTCCAACCTCCACCATGATTTTGGTGGATTTAGATATCGACACCATAATTCCCAATCAAATCCTTGGGCAGATAATGGGTATTCTTCTAGTTCAAAGTTGTCATATTTGATATTATCAAATGATGGAGAAATAACTCGTCTTCTGTTTTCTTTTATCCTGGTGAGTACCGGTTCAGCCCTTAAGAAAAGGAGGACAATCAGTTTGTTTCAACGGTGATGGGTGATCCAGGCACCCTTCATAACACAGAGATACAATACAATACATACATATATGATTAATTATTTACTAAATATACACTTTATCCTTCTAAAGTCTTACATCAAAATAGAAACAAAGGTGGGGGACAGGGAAGCTGTTAATTAAGATGTCTAAATAACAGATGGGAAGGACAAAAATAATTAAAGGTAACTGATAGATGCTAATGGACTCAGCGTTGCAACAGTAATCAGTGCTGGCCTTTCAAGTTCTAAACTTAATTACAACATGTTTCAAAGTTCCCATAGTAATGGAAGACTAGATTCTATGTAGCAAATGTCTCCCCTGACATTATTTTAATACAAAATACAGTATAATTGGAGCTATTAATGAAGAAGAAGACAATACCTTAGGCATTTGGAAAGACTGAAGGCTTTGTTGTCTTCAAATTGTGTTTGATTAGGAAACCAGAAGATATTGTGTTTACTAAAATCCTGCTCCTGGACTGTTTCTAAAACTATAGCCTGAATGATCAAATATGTAGGAAATACTTACTGATGTAGTCAGAAAGAATGTTTAGAATGTTCATAGATGGAATATTATGACTTAAACTTTGTATTTGTCTGGATCACTTATGTGGAAAAAGAAAACATATTTTGCAAACTATTCCATACATGGGGAAAGAAAGCTCAAGATGAACTCAGAGTAAGTCTTTTTTTTAACCAATTAGAAATGGTCAAAGACGGGGTTCAACACGTCTTTGGGGGGGGACACGTATTGTCATGAGTGCAATGATGCCATCATGCAAATGACAAAAAAATCAGCAATTTGCATTTGCCTCACTGCAACTGGCACAAATGACATAACTGGAGGATTTGCATAATGATGTCCTGATACTTGTAACATCAACATAGCTTCTGTCAAAAGCCTTTGAGGATTATTCAAACATATTTCCCAGCTTGGTGCCTTTCAGATATATTATTCAGATGCTTCTGCTTTTTTTGTTGGTGGTTATTTCTAAAGAAATATATGTATCTTTTTCTGTATTTGGGGAAACTGCAGGCAGCCTGGCACCAGTGAGAGTTAAACTATGAAATATGTAAAGGGACACGGGAGAATATGTAAAGAAAAACAATTTTATCACTACCTAAGAATGGGAGAATAAAGTCAGCAGTTGTGTACCTATTATACTTATGTACTGACACACAAAACCTGGAAGCTGCAAGGGAAGAATATAAAAGGTGTCCAGAAGAAACAGCTTGACTTGTGTGCTATAGCTGTCTTCCTCGTAACCAGGATAAGGCATAGCCATCCCAGCCTAGCCATGGGGAAAGCATGTATGTTGGGATGTGTGAGTGAATGCTTCTTAGTTTTGCTTTTTATACATTGTGACTCAATAAAACACTATTGTTGCTGACTCTCCTAAGTCACTCACAGCATAGAAACCTATTTACCTCTGTCTAAAGGAAGAAGCTGGCCTATCCCTGGCACACAGTTGCAGTAGAAAACAATACTAGCAGTGGCATGGAATTTTGAATTTTGAATTTATCTAGATTTCTATACCGCCCTTCTCCCCAAAGGGACTCAGGGCGATGTACAGCCATTTTAAAACATTTAAAAGACAACGGAAACAAATAAGCGCAGATTTAAAAGAAACATTAAAAAGATATATATAAAGATGGCTAGAATTTAAATAAAAACCGAAATCTAAAACCAATTTGAACCAGATTAAAATGTTTAAAACTAATTTAACATTATAAAACAGGAGAGGTGTGATTAGGCCAAGCCAGCCTGTATAAACAGATGGGTCTTTGGGGCACAGCAGAAAGCACGGAGGTCAGAAATAACACAAATCTCTGAAGGGAGGTCATTCCAGAGAGAGGGAGCTGCCACAGAGAAGGCTCTCCCTCCGGAGGTCTCCAGCTGACATTATCTGGCCGATGGAGGTCAAAGACTCAACAATCATTTAAATTTAGAGATCTTTCAATAGAAAAGATTTTGTTTTGAAACTGTGCTAAAGAAATTATTATTTTATGGATGTTTTAATTTATGTTGCTTTGTGTATAAAAGCCTTGAAGTATAAACTACCAAATATCACCCCTGAGCTGATATTGGCCCTATCTCTGCTGATCTTACTTTAAGTCCCTTAAAACTTGGTTGTGTGAACGGGTCTAGGGGTCAAAGAGAATGGTGATCTTGTTAAATGGCTCCCTTGTTTGTATTCTGTTTTTTTCTCTTAGCTTTTCATAATAATATTTTTTGTACTTCCTGAAAGTTTAAGAAACATTTTTTATGGTTTTTTGTGTGTTTGGCCCAGAATCACATCATGTGAGATGAGCTGTCATACAAACAAACAAGTCTGTGGGGAATGTGGCAGCATAAAATGTAATAAATAAATAAAAAATGGTGTCTCATAATGGTGGGAGGAAAGTTTCTCCTAAAATGGCAACCATGATGCATTATTATGCTTATAGTCCGGGAAGGCTACCTTCCAGTTTTAAAAGCAATAGTCAAGTTCTAAATAAACATAAAAATATGCTTGGAAAAACTACAAGATAAGTTTTTGAAAGTAAACACTGGACATTCTGATCATTTGCTAAGTTTGTAAATGTCTAGATGGGAGCCAGGAAATACTGAACTTCTTTTGTCTGGATTTTTGAAGCCCAGGTATGGTAGCCTTGAGTTTACATGACCAGTCACATCAATTATCAAGTCTTCTCATTATAGGAATTATGGAATGTGGTGCCATGATCAGCCCCACAAAATTGTTTATCATTCTTTAAGAAATCTATAATAGGTACTCATTTGGGTTTTTTAAATTTGAATTGCTCTTTATAAATAAGGATTGAAGCAGCAACATTCAATGAGAGAAAAGCAGGCAGTATTGCACAATGCAGTAAACATATTGAATTAACTCATCTCTTCTTTCTTAGCTTTATGTAGTCAACCTGAACACCCTGTATTTGTCCCCCGGAGTTTGTATAGGGCAGGAAATGCTAATGAATGCATTACAAATTAGACTAAACCATCTATTATGTTCATATGATAGGACAATGTAGTTTCTGCCCTTACTTCAACTGTATACATGAAGATTCTCAACTGCCACTTAGGACTCCTTTTTGTGTATATATTCATATATGGCAGTGCCAGTCATGCAAATAATCTACTTATAAACTATTTCAAAAACACAGGCCCAGCATACTCAGGGTTTTATTTTGCAACTCTATTGATTTCTAAAGGACACTTTAACTATAGTGCCTTTAATATGATAAACTAACAATGCTTACAAAGATCTATCTGATGCTCAATTAAATTAAATTGAACCCAGGGATGCTCTCCCCAACAGACGAAGAAGCATACATAGTTTCCCATGCAAGATGAAGAAAGTTCTTCTGAATAAGGAGTTCAAATTGTGCAGAGAAGCAATTCAGAAAGTTCATGAACTCTCAGGTTAAAATACCTCCGGCCATAGTCTTTTCAACTCAACAGAAGTTCAATTTAATGCCTAAAGAACAAAGATCTTTTCTATTTCTCTCAGGCATTGTATGGAAGTGAAAATGGAGAACATTAATAGAATAGCCCACACAAGTAATTCCCTGAGTCACTAGTGTATGTTTGTCTGAATAAATTTCATCAGTCAAATAAGCCTTAGAACAGATGCTTCAGCATTCTAAATGTTCCAAAACATTCTTCATCACTGTATTCAGACTGTTTCTATTTTACAGAAGCCCTTAAACGTAGAAGTGAGAATGCTCTAAGTGTTTTGGATTGTAACTCTTGTAATATCCCTTGGGATGAAAATTCTCCTAATGCTATTTACCATGTTCCTGATGGGAATTCCAAACCAAAATATTGCAGGGAAAGTCTGCAGCATTGCACTTACCATCTGGCTAGGCAATGTTGTGATTAATTATAGAAAAGTCTGAACTTAGCATTAGATTTCATCTACTGTAACTAGCTGCTCTACTATTACTGGAGATGTACACTTAAATGTGCTGCACTTTAAACATCTACATGTTTATGTCTTAAACTAACCTAATACTAGAAATTATACTCACATTCTTTATTTGCTTATGTTTTATGAACTTTCTGTGCATTCCTTATTACTGTTTCGGTATTTGCAGCTCTGATAACTGTAGCCTATAGCCTCTGTGTGTTTATATGTGTAATATTCTTACTTCTGGCTACATGATATCATCCAATTGGTGAAAATGTAGAGTTAAATGATGTCATAATATAATGTAACTTTAATTAAATCAAATTTAAAGAACCATTTCAGAAAGACTGAAGTATTTACTCTTATTCTTCATGAATAAAAACACATCAACACATTAAAATTAGTAACTCTTCAAATTCAGTTTTTACTTACATTAATAGTACACTGAAATCAATGGCCAATTTGTCAGTGGATTTTTAATATTGCGTAACTGACAATCAAAAGACTTCATCCACTAATATTTAAACCAATTTACCCAGTATCTTTACTCCATGCACAAGTAGAAGATCTTTCGCATATTGAACCCTGTAGCACTTTTTAATTACAAGACTTCATGAAATTTCACAGATCAAGATGCAACAAGACGTACCAGCCCACGTTGAATTCTACATGTGCGTCAAAGAGTGCAACTACTGGAGCAGTAGCTGCCCTCCAGCCACTAACACGAGATCGAATCAGCCCCTCTTGCTTGCTGTGGCGGACCATCTTAATAAACCCCGGTTTCCGTACATTCAGTTCATCAACATATTCTTTTAGCTTCTCTTTCAGCTCTTCTGCATAAAGACAAAGATGGTTAGCAACATCTCTCATGTTCCCAATATATGTAAAAAGGCATCTACAGAGGAGGACTAACAGTGTCAAAATGGTGAGAGCACCTGAAGAAATTGAAGCCCTACCCCTTTTTATATGTGCAAGATGTGTATGGTGCATATTAAAATTAATCACCTTGTTGCACCCAACAATTCAATGCTTGTCAACCTTCCTATGAGCCACTTGGTGTCTATATTTGGAGTTGATTTTATGAAACATAAGGGATCAAAAAGAATAAGACCCTGAAAGTTGCTTAGTTCCCCTATTCTCAATACAATCCATTTTATTTAACGTATTAAATAAATGTTCTCAATCTTCATGTAGTGACTGTTCAAAGTTACAACAGACCTCCTCAGGGCTACGTATGACTTGAGTTTGAAGTTTGAAGGTCACATGATCACATTTTGGGTGCTTGAAACTAACCCGCATTTACGGTTCATTGCAGTGTCCTGCAGTTGCATGACTATGACTATGTTTTCTTTTTTTGCTTGGAACTGGTGTTTATTTCCGGTTTTCAGCCCAAAAAATGGCCATTGTGGACAATGAATTTGCTTAACAACTACCACGTTCACGTAACAACTGCCTCAAAAAAAGGCAATAAAATCGGGCATGGTCATGTGTTGACTCACTTTAAGAGTAGTATAATTTATAACCTTAATTCTGGCCTCAATGACAGTTGTAAACCTAGGACTATCTGTATTTTGCAACCATAAAGCACGTGGTAAATTTATAGTTACTATAAATAAATTTGGAAACCCTTTCCTCTCCCTTTTTTCTTCTTTCTTCTTTCCCCTCTCCTTTCCTCTTCTTTGATCGATCTCAATTTTCTTTTTTTTACTTTCTATTACTTTTCATTAGTTTTTAAAATCTTTTCTTAAAAGTATGTATGTATATGCATTTTATCTTCTTTCTTAAAAGCAAGGATGTACATTCTTAAAACTATGTATGTATAAAATACGTGTTTGAAACAAATATGTGTTGGAATTAAGGAGGCATTAAGGAGCTGGCAAGAGAAGAATGTCATGGGTTGCATCCTGTTGTGACATTCTTAATTGCTTCTTAATTCATGCATATTTTCCACAACCACATAGCTTGGATGTGGTTCTTTCAGTACATAGACATCATATGCTAGAAAAATATACAAAGTTGATAGTTTTGTTAACATGGACCTTAAATACTATTGTAGCACGAGAAACAGAATATTCATTGAATCTTATACGGTGAAAATATTGGAAGCAAGGAGAAAAATCCGACAAATTATTGACCACTTGATTGAAACAGCAACAAGAAAGCAATTTCATTTTTAGCTGAGAACAACGTATACAATGTCTTTCATCCTCCAAATGAATTATTTTTATTTTTATACTCCCAATTGTATAATATCAAATCAAAGGTTCCTGAATAGCAAATCAATAATTTTTAAACAATAGAATATCTCTAACAATCTGACATAATCAAGTTACAGTACTTGCCAACATATACCATTATTTATTCAGGTTTCCTTACTCCAGAAAAAACCTCCAGCCCCAATGTCTATCTTAAGACATGTACAGTATATATATATGTCCCTTATGTCCCTGTAGACTGCAGTTTTTTAAAAAGATTTTCCTACTCCCATTTAATAAGGGTTATATAAATATGTAATTTTGATTTTGAAATGTGGCAAAGCTATAATCCAGTATCTCCTCTCTACATGCTGATGTCTAAATTTTGACAACAGTCCTGGCAACTAGGCAATAGATTCTATTTCTTTTGATGGTTCATGCTACATTATTTAGCTTTTCAAAAGAGCAAGAATCCTCTATTGGTACTGGACAGATATTAATCAACATTTTAGATATGCCTTCATTGGAAAATAGAAGCACAGTTGTGATTACGTAGGTTATGGAAAAGATTTTTGGAGCAAGTTCATCTAAATGTGAATTATTTTATTAATTACCAAATCAATTAATAATGCATTTATTTTAAAAAAAACCTAAATTCAAGCAAATTTGCAACTATTAATTTATGTTAATACTGGTCTGTGTTAAACAATTTGAAATGTATACTGTACATCCACCAAAAAGATTTTTTAATTATTCCAAGATAAATACTTGCAATAAACATTCCTCAAAATCCCCTAGATTTTGCTTACTTTAGTTTCAATTGAAAATACATTAGATTCATTCTAGTCAATTCAATAACCTGAGAATTAAACAAACCGAATAAATCCACAAATTTTGGTACAGAATCTTAATAGTTATAAATAATATCCAAAATACCATTTGTATACAATAAGTTTGTGTTTTCTACACCACCTTTATATGGAATACATTCTTTCATTGCCTAATACAAAACCAAATTAAATATGAGGATAGATAAAGGATTTCCTTGATGGCTGAAGTACAATTTATAATAATTCAAATATATTTAAATACCATATTTTAATCTACCCAATATCAGCCAGAAGATATTTAAATACCAGTTTAATCCACCTAATATCAAATTTATCAAAACTTTCCAGAAATTTAATATGCAACATATTGGTTTTCACCTTATCTAATTAAGTGACTACTGCTAGTTCTCATGTCTCCAACCTTATTTTTAAAACAGAAATCAACATATGACCTTTTTTAATATAGCCAACATAACGGTCAATTTCCAGATTACTAAGAATTAAGGTGATGATTAGTTATTAGTGAAAACTCTTATCTCTTCTCTAATCAACACAAAAGGAGAGAAAGAGGGAGGGAGGGAGAGAATATGAGTCTTAGCATTTGTTGGGCTATATTGACTCTAGACTGAGAAGAATTTCAGTTGTATTACTGTAACCTAACCCCATTCTTTTTAATAAAGTATTGCTAAAGAGACTGTGAGAATCATGCTGGGAAAAGATTACTTTGGCTTTAGGCAGAGGCCAAGAAGCCTTACAGCTAGAGTATACAGAATAAATTAAAGAAGGTAATATACTTTTCAAGCTTTGTAAAAAAAGTTGCTGTCAGAATTTTAGCATCTACATTTAATAAACCAATCAGACAATAGTTTGCATAGTCTGCAGAAACTTTTCCTGGCTTTAATATTACTGTTGCATCTGGAAGAGTAGGCTGCTTAAAAAAAATACAGGCATCTCTGCTGCCTTCGTCCCCTCCCATCTGAGCCTTTGCCCCAGTGCCCACCCAGCAGAGTTTCCAATAAAGCTGCAACCTTGAAACAGGTGTGGGAAGAGATGGGAGGGGAAGAGAGCTCTACACCTACCAGCAGAGAAAAGCAATCAACTAAAAAGAGAATGGATGGTCGAGAAGAAAAAGAAGTATAGATGTGCAGCAAAGCAACATTGCTTGGGGTTTTGTCAGAGAGGATTTTCAGACACCGAGGCTAGCCTTCTAGGGTCCCCTCCACTCCATAGTTCTTATCTACTTAAAGACCCACACAATTGCTTAACAACTGCAACTGGGAAATGTCAGAATTGCAATTGATAACCAATGTAGTCAAATGGGCAATTATATGATATCTTACTGAGACTGACTGAGATTCTGGGCTCAATCATGGTTACAAATTGAGGACTACCTGAAACAGTAATAAGGAAATACTATAGTAGTAATTCAATAGTAGTATAAAAGATTATAGTAATTTTTATAGTATTAGTAATTGACATAGTGCTATAAAAAGAATAGTAATAAAATAGAATATAGGACAGTATAGGAGAAGAACAGGTAGACCTGGAATAGAATAGAATGTATTTATTTATTGACCAAGTGTGTCTGGACACACAGGGAATTTTTCTCCAGTGTAAATGCTCAGCACTTACATACAGGCTACAATTGACAAACTGTGGTTACAATCATAAGGCTATAAT
>JANHFO010000487.1:223750-236046 GCA_032468095.1 Pareas carinatus
TTTAAGGCTTGTGGAATTCAACTCCCAGAATTCTTCAGACAGCCATGCTGGTTGAGGAATTCTGAGAGTTGATGTCCACAAGCCTTACAGGGACCAAGGTTGGAGACCTCTGCTCTAAAAGACTTTCCAGTCTTCTGATAATGCAGATTTATCAAATTATTTTCCCATGGCATTATGAAAAATGAGTGATTCAGTTATTATTCTGTGATTCTATGCAACACTCTCAGTCCAAGCTGAGAATTCCTTTAGTTTTTCCAAATAACCTGTCCTTCCATGTGGAGCATGGAAGTATCCTCCAAATGAATACTGATCAAGATTTGCAATCAATAAAATGTGATATACCTGGCTTCCCTTTTGTTAATAAAATATATATAAGAATTTAAGCTATCGGTCTCAGCAGAACGGAAAAAAATTGGAAATATAAGTAAATTATAGATGATTGATTAAAGTATAAGGGAATTAAGAATGGAGTTTTGAACTGTGATAGATAAGTAACATTTTGATAAATAGATGGCAATGAAATATTAAAAGATAAATATAAAGAGAATGTAATAAATAAAGTAAATTAGAGTATTTGGATAAAATTATATAAAGAGATAAATTAAAATGGAAAAGTTGGGGGTGGTAAATTAAGAATGAAAAAGGAGGAAAAGAAGAAAGAAGAAAGAAGACCAAGAGGAAGAAAGAAAGAAGGCAAGGGGAAGAAGAAAAGAAACCAAGAAGCCAAAAACAACAGTTTATATCTGATTGTATAAATCTCCTTGACTTGTGTGTACAATTAATTATGCAAAATAAACATTCTTTTGAACAACAACAACAAAAAGATTTGCATAGGTTAAAAGAGGCTGCAGAAAATACAAGTAGTCCTTGACTTACAACAGTTCATTTAGTGACTCTTCGAAGTTACAACATTGAAAAAAGTGAGGTATGACCATTTTTCACACTTGCAACCATTGCGCCATCCTCATGGTCATGTGATCAAAATTCAGATGTTTGGGAACTGACTCATATTTATGATGGATACAGTGTCATGAAGTCATGTGATCACCTTTTGAGACCTTCTGATAAGCAAAGTCAACGAAGAAGCTAGATTCACTTAACAACCAGGTTACTAACTTATCAACTGTAGTGATTCACTCAACAACTGTGGCAAGAAAGGTCATAAAATAGGGCAAAATTCACTTAACAATGTCTCACTTGTCAACAGAAAATTTAGACTCAATTGTGATTGAAAGTCGAGGACTGCCTGTACTTACTTTAACATAGGATTTCCCAAACTTAGAAAATTCTACTGGGAACCCATTTACCCAAAGAGCTTAATTCATTTTTGTATACAATTGTTAATTATAAATTTTGAAGTATTTTAGTTTACCATATTCTTTCTCTTTAGTTGACTCAGACTACTATCCCACCCCCTTGATCTTCAGATATGTTGAATTGCAGGGCTCAAACTTAATTACATATTGTGTAACACATAAGGCCAAGATGCCTAGGGAAAATGAAGCATATCTTAAAAACTTACAAAGAGTTTACTAAATAAGCCACAACTGGCTGAATCTGCATAACACACAAGGCTATAAATGATAGTTTAAAATCACAATGATTAGGCTGACCTGTCACATTAAACTCAAAGCAATAAAATCATATGATGACCTAAGAATTCACTCATAGACTTCCTGCAGGTTCTGAGTTGAATTACTAGCATTTGAAATTTGTGAATGATTAAGATCACAAACATACTTTAGGTCTCAATGTTCTATTAAGATAAGAGTGTTAGGAAGAACCCAGTCTGGCAAGGAAGAGGGATCTAGCTGGGAGTCACTGCCTATCTGAAGGTGACCTCATCCCCAGTTCCTTGGAGTCTTAATTAATTGCTCCCAGAAGTAGACTGCTAGGCAAGGGAAATTCCTGTATTAGAGGTAGAACATAATAGACAGCTTGAACTCTGCATGGGTGGGATCTGATTGTTCATGCTTGACAAAGGGTTGTTTAACCTCCATTTATTAATTTCAACTGGGTTCACACATTGTGGCAAGCCATACATCATAACTTATAAACAACAGTGACTGGATTCACATATCTACCAAAAGCTGAAATCAAATAGCCTACATCTTGGCTTAGAGCAAAACTGTAGTGTAAGTGAAACCAGAACAGTTTGAAATGGTAAACCAGGCAAAGGAGGAATAGAACAGAAAAATGAACTCGGTTAGAATTAGACAAAGCAGATGGAGGCCAAGTTAGAATGAATTCATTTAAAAAAAAGAATCAGAATATAAGGTAGTCATTTGGTTAGATAGAAGCTGATAAATCAGATCACCATGAGTTCACTAGCAAGAAATCTGTCTGTAGTTAATAACTAATTCATTTCAAGTGGGAGCTGCTGAGGCAACTTGCCAAAATAATTTGTAAAAGAACAGGATACAGCTAAGGCAATCCTGGATATATTTTTCAGAGCAGTTTTAATTCTAATAGATAATATCAATGAAATATTGTCAGCCTTTTTATTTATTTTTGAAGGGGGAGGATTAATTTCTGGTTGCATTTCAGTTTTTAGTACTGCTGACCTTTCTAATACAAAGAGAACCCACTTGTGTATTTCTCTTTCAACTGTTGTTTGATTACAGCTATTTTCTCCAAGTTGAGAATTACTCAGCTTGAAAATAGCAAGAAATGTGCAGGGGACCTGACCTCGATTTCTGGGTAGTGAAGCCTCCATTACACTTGTATCAGATCAACAAAACAGTGGATAATTTTATAGGTGTTTAATGTAGAGAAAATCAATATCAATAGGCTGTTCTTCTAATAAACATGTTTGCTAGAAGAAAGTTTCCTATTTGGCCCCTTGAAATGGAGGAAATTACCATTCTGTTCATAAAGTTTAATTTTTAAACAATTACCTATATATTTAAATTCATGGATTAAGGCAAAACACTTCATATCTCTGCCTTCCAACTTCGCACCAAAATCAGAATAAAATAGTTAGCTATTGTCTTTTCAGGAAATTTTACAATCACTCGGAAGGGTTTTCTTCTGACATTCAAGCCATTTCTGAATCAAAATAAATTATAAATTAAGATGGGAAAGGACTTGAGTCTAAAGAAGAGGGAGAAATGGAAGAAAAGTGCTTTTCCATAGCTTCAAAGTTTTTCAGACATTTCTATTAAAAACTGAGAGGTTGATATTTAAAGCTCATCACAAAGCACAACAAAATGCTTTCAGTAATCATGGAACATCTTGATTATAATCAAAGAATGAGCAACACACTAACAGCATATTTATTTTGTCAGTATAATCCTAGTTGCACTTTTCTAAAAGCAGCCTATTCTTTTATTTGAAAGCAAATATTCCATAAGCTACCCAAGATTCCGCATGAGACAGAGAAATATTCTCTGTTTTAATGTTTCAGCTTGAACCAGAGGTGTCCACAAGATCCAGCATTTTTTTAGAGTAACAAAAGTAGTGCAAGCTCCACCACTTTTCAGCATATGGCAAGATCATGATGGATGGATGAAAAGAACAGAATTTGTATCACATAACACAATGTTGCTTTCATCGTTTGCTACTCTAGGCTCTGATCACTGACTTCTGATTATGTGGCAATCACAATGTAACCTACTACTTCAACAATCTCTCTTTAAGTCACAGATATTTGGTTTTACGTTTACTGTGTTAAATCCAGTGGATCATTTCAGCAAACACTAGTTAAGAAGCGATAAATTAATGCAATATATGAAATTAGCATATTGCTGAATTAAAACAGGCTCCCTTGAGTCAACCTTATTTCCTGGGAATTATGTAGGGACATTCATGTCGTTTCTCCTGGGGATAACACAGAAATTTCACAGTCTCATTTACAGACCTAATTTCCTGATTATTAAATAGGAACCAAATCCAGTCTTGGTTAGCTTTTTCAACTTCAACTTAGAAACTGAGTAAATTCAGGCAATTTTCTAAATTCTAAAAGATCAAAGAAGAATTAGATATACTTGTTTCTTTCACATGTAGATTGACTCATTTTTAAAATTTTCATCAAATATTAACCACTGCTGGTGAGTGATAGTATGGTATTTTAAAAATGAAATGGTTTCAAACAATATAATTAAATTCTACAGATGTTTAATTCAGATCAACAAAGAAGTTTGAACATACTCTGAGCAGAATGCACTACTAAAATGCACTAGGTAAAATCAGCCAGCTAGGAAACCTAACATTCCTGATATTTTCCACCAACAGATCCATAGAACAAAGATGGAGCTAAAGAAAACTAGGTTATGAATACTGTCCTCAATTCTTTGAAGACTATGTAGAGAACATTGTGGGGCTATAGTAGAAAGTATGCTATAGAAAGAATCTGTGGAAAGAAAATGCTGAACAACAATTATGTAAGAAGAGACAACAAAATTCAGACGTGATTTTATGCTTATAGTTTTTAAGATTCTACACTTATTGCATTAAAAACTTTTTCCAGAGATCCATATTATTTTTACTAGTTTGCCAGCTATATGGGAGTTGGTAGCAATCTTATTAATAATCTCCAGTCAATTGAAATTTAATTTATTAAAAATATCAAATGTAATATTTGCCCAGAATCTTCCCATTGTTTTTGTTCTTTTCTTGGAGTGCTGATCCCCAGACTAATGATCAAACTCTCTTCCTCAAAAAGCTGCACCTCTTTGGGAGTTTCCACACTAGATCGTCGCTTTCCAACTTGCAAAATTAATTGGATGGCATTTTATAATTATCTTTACTTCTGACAACTTGAGATGCTGAAAAGGAGTCCAAAATCACTATCCCATTGAAGCTGCTTCTATGGCATAAAACAAAAATTATCTCATGCATGAAGAACAACAAAGAAAGAAAGTGTAACCTGGCATTAGCACTCTATAGTCTCCTTGGTGCAGTGCTAAGAAATTTGACTTTATCCACATGTTTTAGTAATGGCAGTCGTGCTCCCTTTTGTTATCTTCGTAATTTCCTTATCAGGCTTGAAGTTCAACAGCCAGGAAAAGAAAAGTTGTCTTCTCCATCACAAACCGCTCAAGCATCTCAAAAAGAACAACAGAATCTTAGTTTCAGTTACACCATGGTTAAGCTGGAAATGGATCAGCTCAGTTCTCCAACGTTTCTGATATTGTTTGGAGCCAAAGATGAAATTCTGTATGGAAAACTCTACACAGGATGAGTTGAGCTCATCTTCTGAAGGATTAGTGCTACCCTGATGCGTGATTGCTCCACACAGAGTTGGGTTTTGGGAACTCCAAGCAGATCTAGCAGCTGGCAGGACCGATCAGAAATAAAGTTAAGCAGGTAAACTGGCCCCAGATGTGATTTGGGAAAGCAAAGCTTATAACTTGCATCATGACTCTTCAATCAATATTATCTAAAAATAAAAATAATAGGAATGGATCCTGAGCTTTCCAATTCAGATGTCATTTGTTAATAGAAGCACTTATTTTTTAACAGCAAAAGGCCAGACCATATTGTAGTTTATTCAATAAATTGCAGAAGAAACAATCAATGAATAAGAAAACTGTAATACAACCATGGGCCACCTTTGGCCCTTTCAATTAAAGACTTGTTTAGTTAAGCATTTCCCAGGTTTAATGAACTCTCTTGCAATATTATTAATTATAAATGTCCATGGTTTTTTCCCAGTTAATTCAAACCATGTAACATTTGCTCAGTGTCATCTTCAGCAACGCTAGCATCATTGTCTTGCTGCGTGAAGCCTTTGAATTCCAGGGCAAATAACAAGTTTGTTACATGGAGCTTATTATCAACTGAGGTAATCTGCATATCAATGGAGGGGGGGGGGAAACCAACCCTTTTTATTTTTATTTTTTTTAAAAAAACACATGATGTATTTTCTTTAAAACAGCCAAGCAGCCGCTGTGGTAATATTACAGAGCTGTATTATACAAGACCAATACTGTGGAGAAACCAGAGGTAATTACGGACAAAGAAGCTTAATAGGTTCCTACTGTGCAGTAGCTGTAACAATTTTCTTCACCTGTCACTGCCCTCCTTCCGAGGCTGACTGATAATTCATGCAGAGACTAATGCAATGCAAACTCTCGTAGGAAGGCTTTTAAAAGCTTTCCCAGAGCTTCCCTTTGATGGTTACCAGCATGCTTCATTATTGGTCAACAGAGAAAGACAAACAGAATTGCAAATATTTCCATCTTCTTCTGATGCTTCTGTTTACAAGTAGTCCTTGGTTTATAATCCTAACTGGGCCCAGAATTTCTGTGGCTAAGCAAGGCACTAATTAAGTGAGTCATGCCTGATTTTTACAATCTTTTATTTCTATGGTTGTTAAGTGAATCACTGCAGTGAAGTGAATCATGGGGTCATTAAGTTATTCCTGCTCCTCCCATTGATTTTGCATGTCAGAAGCTGGCTAGGAAGGTCACCAATGATGATCACATAACCTCTGTGCTGCAACTGTTGTAAATACATGCCTGTTCCTCAGCTTCTGAATTTTGATCATGCGACCAGAGTGAACGCTGTGATGACTATAAGTGTGAGGACGAGTCATGTTACTATTTTCAGTGCTGTTGTAACTTTGAATGGTTGCTAAATGAATGATTGCAATGGACTACCTGTACTACAGAAGTTTCCTTTTGACCACTTTTATCTGGGCATTATTATTAAACAAAAGAAGAGAAGAACCAGGGGGGCACAGTAGTTAGAATGTAGTATTGCAGGGTAACTCTGCTCACTGTGAGGAATTCGATTCTGACCGGCTCAAGGTTGACTCAGCCTCCCATCTTTTCGAAGGTCAGTAAAATGGGGACACAGATTGTTGGGGGCAATAGGCTGATTATGTAAACCACTTAGTTAGAGAGAGCTGAAAAGCACTGAGAAGTGGTATATAAGTCAAAGTATCATTGTTATACACTATTCATCTTTTAAAGAACTGAAGAAAATTCACAAAATGCAAAGGCCTCCATACAAATAGAATGACTGGCAAAAGAAAGCAAAGATAGTATCAATAGGAATAGGCACATTGGGTGCAATCCCAAAACATCTGGAGCACCACTTGAACACAATCGACATCGGCAACACCATCAGTCAATTCCAAAAAGCAACTTTACTTGGAACAGCTTACATCTTGCAATCAAAAAACAGCTGCCTATCCCAGGTCTTTGGGTAGAAATCAGTAAGTGGATAAAACTTCCAAATACAATCTAAACATCTGGTTGACTATGCCGCAAACCATAATAATATATTCGATATTAATAAATAAACTTGTGGAACCCATTTATAAACACTTCTTTCAGCTACTTTTGGAAAATTGCTCAAAAGAGGAAGCATTCATTGATGTAGAATGAGATTGACAGATACTGTGATTCTTTGGTACCACAAATATAATTGGTTCCCACAAGTTATTTGCATTCTGAATCATTCTGATTGATCCTCATTATCTGCGTATATACCAATCATGTTTTCTGTATGGTTCTGATAGTATCCAAGAAAAAAAACTAAACCTGATATTTAATGCCCAGGCAGAATGTTTCATGTAAATTGTACTGCCCCACAAGACACCACTTAAGATTTGGTTTTAATATCTATCTTATTGAATTTACATCATATAAAGAAACATGAGTAAATCTAAGTTGAAATAAATCAGAAGAAATCAATGGTTAGTTATACTTTCCTCTTTGGTTTATTCTGATTGTGCTATATTAAAAAAAATACAATAATGTGAGCCATTTGTAGCTATGGTCAGCAATAGCCATAATGTCATGCAAATGTTTTTAAGACATGGAGGAATTTTGGGGTACTCTGTCATCCCTATTTTACTTACAGTGTTCAATGCATTCTGAACACCTTCAATAGGGTTTTCTTCATCTAATTTTATTTATGAAATGTTACTGGTTTACTTTTCAGAAACTTGGGATCCATGCAATTACTAAGTAATATGGAGTTTAACAGGATACATTCACCCGAAAAGGGAAGGAGACTTGAATGGCAATTTCTAGCTTATTGGCTGTCATTAGTGAGCCATACCTAACCCAGCTGGAGACCAGACTGGTATTGGAACCTGGGCCGATTTACTTGCTATGCTATTGCCTTAGCTACTAAGCACAGGCTCACGCTTTGCCAGTTTGGACCAGGGAGTATTAGACTCATATGAAGCATGACACCTGATTTACCCTGATTACAAGGATGGAGCATTCAGTTCCCTATTTGTCCTTCAGCCCAGACTAGGACCATTGCGGGAAGTTACAAGTGGTCTATTTTCAGGAAAGTTAAATAGATCCTGTAACTGCCTGCAGTAGCCCTAATATGGACTGAAAGGCAAATACATAACTAAATGTTCTGTCCCTGTAATCAGAGGTTTCACACCTCATATGAATATGGTGGGTTTTTGGTTTTTTTTGTTGAATTCATATCAGTTTGCATCCTTTTATCAACGACCATACCATACCATACAAATTATGCAACCTTGATTATGCAACCTTGTCATGATTTGACCAGTTACTCAGTTTCTTATTCCATAAGGCTGATTTTCTATTGCATCATACAAAATAAACTAGGAATAGCTGAGAGAACGTGATATTCTAATCCTTGGGGAAACAGCTGAAGTTGAGTTGTTCCCATAAATGCATACACAGATGCCAAAGTTCAAGACATTTATTTTTGTCTGACAGCTGTAGCTAAAAATAATATGGCATTTTAAGCATCTGAAGCCTTCAGGTAATTTGAAAATTAATACAGGCTGTCAGATTTCTTTTTTAAAAAAAGAAGATTGGGGAAATATTAGTAAATAACAATTAACCCTTCATTAATCATTTCTATAATTTTTATAGGCTCAACAATGTTAATTAGAATGGGAAATGCCAAAGGTCATGTAATTCTCAGAATTTTGATCTGACAGATGACATTCTCAATTCACATATCGCTATAAAAAAGTCAAGATGTCACAGAAGAATGAATGAATGAATGAATGAATGAATGAATGAATGAATGAATGAAATTTTACTATGGAAGCTTAACATTCAACACATATTTTAAAATGTTTGCTTATATTTATCTGGGCAGCAAAAATCCAAATTGCTACCGGATGGCAGAAAGTATGCAAGTTTTCTGAATTCCCTTTTGTAATTCCCTAAGGAGCACAGAGCACCTTTCCATTGAAATGATCTCTATTTTTCTACTTGCATTTTTACATGCTTTTGAACAGCTAGGTTGGCAGAAACTGGAGCAAGTAATGAGAGCTCACTTCCTTACACAGTGCTAGGAATTCGAACTGCTGACGTTCTGATTGACAAGCTCAGCGTCTTAGCCGCTAGCCACCATGCCCCCTATTTCATCTTACCGATCTATTATTTCTATCTGGATACATAAGAGACTTCCAAATCTGCCCAGAGTTATCCTGTGGTAAATTGATCTGCTAATAAATTTGATAAATAAATAAAACTTCTACATTGCAAGTATCTACAAAAGTTCACTATGCCTACTCAGTTTGATTTAATTGAAATATGTGTGGCATTGACTAGCATGACTGGTAAGAAAGAATTAAGGAAATTATAGTCCCAAATTTGAGACACACACAAGGACATTTAACCTCTTCTCCACAGAAATTTGTTTCATTCTAATTGATAATGTGATGTTTTCACCAAATTTCCAAGTTAACTCCCATTTCTGCAGCACTGGGCAAATCCAAGAATTCTCTCTTAAAGACAAAAAATAGTTCCTGTAAATTTCAGTGGGAAGGGGAAATGGCACAAATGATTTGGAACAGGGATGTTACATAAACTGTGCAGCGATTGTTACCAAAATAATCATGTTAGCCCTTCAAATAAGAAATACTAAACAGGCATACCAATGGGTCTTTAGAATGTCAAATTATTTCAACAAAGATTTTAAAAAACAGTGCTTTGATGCCATTAAAATGGTGTTTTCAATGCTATGGCAACACAGATGGGGAAAAAATACTTTCCAATATAAAGCATTATCTTGAGTTAGATGGTTATTTCTTGATAATAAAGGATTAGAAAATTTGGTCCTAGTTGCTTTATTCAGAGAAGTGAAATCATAAGGAGAAATGACTCAATATCCCTCTTGAGCGTGGATAATGAAAGTGTGTACACTTAGCATTTTTTCTTATCTAGCTTCCTTTCTTTTTAATATTGCTATATGGCACACAGTTAGATAATTAAAGCAAATGTAAAGCCTGTACCAGTTAAGAGGCATCAGCTGCAGTCCTAAATTAATTGGTCCTACTTTTGTTTAGAACTGGATTGATGTTTTATGCCCAAGATCCTACAGAAGTAAATAGGTACCTATACAACTTTTTATCTCTACATCTACAATTATGCCCATCAGGTTCTTTTAAAATATAAATCCCGATGTTTCCAAAGCAATGAAAGTTAAGAAATAAACTCACATTTTTCCATGCTGGAAAAGTGCCTTTCCATATAACGCAAAGTGTAATCCTAACAGAGTGTCTATGTGTAAAGACACTAGTCCATGTCAGATGTGCTCCAGTCTTTCCTTCCTACTAAGAAGGAAAAGACAACTTTTTCAGGGCAAAGAAGATGAGGGTAAGTCTGGGGCTTAGATGAAAACTATGCAACCGTTTAAAAACTGAGTTGGGAATTAAACTGATTAGATAACACACACACACAAACGTACACACCAATGTGTATGCAACTCAACTGGTGGCAAAATCTGGTTCATAAGCATGATGGGGAGCAAGAAAGACAAATGAAGAAACATTAGTCACAATACCAGGGTGGAAGAATTTTAACTAATATACTTGTGTCAGATGAAGAGAGATACAGAGTTTGCATCAGGATGTAAACAACTATAGCTTACTGATGCAAACAACTAAGTTTGCAACAAGATGTAAACTTAGTTGTTTCAGATGTCTATGTTTGTTTGTGACAGGTCTGTAGTTGGATAGGATTCCTCCAGGGCTGCAGGTTAGACTAAAAAGCCAAATATAATCCCAGAAGAAAAGATTGTTGCAAAGGTAACCCATTTCTACATTGTTGCCAAGCAAGCTAAACAAATATATTCATAGTGACCAAGAGATGAGAACAATTCAAGGGTAAATTGATTTTTCAAGAATAGATTTTTGCTTGTGCTATTTTCATTATAACCACATCTCTGACTTTTACTCCTGCACCAGGCCACTAGAGAGATGTGATCCTGGTAAATAGTTTGGCTTCAATCAGAAGAAATAAATATTATGTAGTAGAACAATCATTTGCAGGTTTCTGGAACATTAGGGCTTTTCAACACTTATCTGGTGACTTGAAAATATTAGTGGCAAGTGCCAGGGACTTTGAGTTCCCAATCACCAAGTGAGTGTGCCCGTCAGCAAAGCATTACTTTCCCAGAAGGCAAACTGATCAGGTTAAAAAAGTAACATTCGTAAATTGTTGGTAACATCAATTCTGCAGACTACTGAATAGTTAGAACCATATGTTTGTCCTTCGGTGCTGAACACTAAGTCTTTTAGCTGTAAGATATCCCAAATCTACTTCCTTTGTCCATATGGTGTCAACTCTCATGTGATAGGAATACATTTTTAAAAAAATGAACATCTGAAAACATAAACTCAGTTTTCTATCATAATACCCATTTCATAAGGGAGTAAACGGATGGAATTCTCAGTCAGGTATGTTTGTCATGAAAAGGAGTACAAGACAACATGCAAAATGCAAGGTGCTAACATGTTGGCCTCCTGCTGAAGCTTCCATCAGAAGTGAATATCAAGAAGCACTCAGTGAATACAAAAACAACTTTAATTAAAATTGGCAGCCACAAAACTCATGCAAAAATGCATAATATTTGTAGGCTGCCTAACAATGACAACAAAGGGATCTCTGTAATTATAACACTGCTTGACCAATAGCAAATTCGAGCATTTCATCAGAGGCTATATGTCCACAAATATTTATATGTGTGAATTTTAAGACGTACAAAAGCTGCATTATTTCATCCCTATAATGAAAAAGAATATGTATAATTCTTGTGCCAAAACAAGAAGCAAATAATAATTAGCTGCTCCTCTACAAAAATTTGCTTTTCATTTCCTTAACAGGTATCTGATATGTATATTATTATAGTTGTAAATTATATTTAAAAATATTCATTTAAAGAAAATTAAATCTTTCAGCTTAGAAAACTTTTCTCAGTGCTGAAACCTGAATAAGATTGGTTTTTCTTGCTCCAATACTTAGCAGTCTTCACATTTATCTGGTATTATTTATTTATTTTATATTATTTATTTTATTAGATTTTTATACCGCCCTTCTCCTCATGTACTCAGGGCGGTA
>JANHFO010000492.1:0-13355 GCA_032468095.1 Pareas carinatus
GTCGCCAGCCGACATTGTTTGGCTGACGGCACCCTGAGGAGGCCCACTCTGTGGGAGCGGACAGGACGGTGGGAGGTGTCATTGGGCAGAATGCGGTCCTGTAAGATAAAGGATACCGTTCCTTTTTTTATTTGCATGACATGCCAAGAATATATTGATTATCCCACACCTGGAGGGCAAGAAAGCTCTGCCACAATCAGCAAAATGCTTCTAAGGCAGTGACACCCACAACCTTTTGGGCACCAGGGACAGGTTCCATGGAGAAACGTTTTTCCACAGATCGGAGAGGGCATGGTTTTGCATGCTGCCTGCATTCCACCAATCGGACTCGACTTGTTTGCTGGCATGCCCTGTTTCTCTGTGGCAATTTCAATTTCAATTTTATTGTATTTATATACGGCCCTTCTCCTGACGGACTCAGGGCGGTGTACAGCCAAATAAAATCACATCACAATGTCAATACCAAAGTTAAAAAACCATGTTAAAATAATTACACAAAGGCCATAATTTAAAAAATCCAACGTAAAACCAATTTCAATCTTAATAAAAACAATTTACAATGATAAAAGGGTGAAGGCTAGGATAGCTCGGCTTGCATAAAAAGATGTGTCTTTAGGGCACGACGGAACACGTGGAGGTCAGGTATAATACGTATCTCAGGGGGGAGGTCATTCCAGAGGGTGGATGCCACCACAGAGAAGGCTCTCCCCCTGTGGGTCGACAGCCGACATTGCTTGGCCGACGGCATCCAGAGAAGGTCCTCTCTGTGGGAGCGTACTGGCCAGTGGGAGGTATTTGCTGGTAAAAGGTGGTCCTGAAAGTACCTAGGTCCTAAGCCATGGAGCATTTTGAAGGTGATAACCAACACCTTGAAGCAGTCTTTCCTCCAGAATCAGAATTTATTGGTCAAGTGTGTCTGGACACACAAATAATTTGTCTCCAGTATGCATGCTCTATACTTACATACATACAATAAACAAACAGTGATTACATTCATAATCATAAAGTTCATTCATCTTGTCATGTATATATAAGCTGTAATCTTTCCTCCATGCCATTGGAATAATCACTTCTTGCTCCTTGCTTCTCAGATAAACAGTCTTCTTCTTTGAGATAGGAGGGTTTGAGGATGTGGTGCTATCACCCTTGAAAGAGATGATCCTGTACTCCTTCTGCTATTGACAGTCTCCAATCTTTTATTTTTAGGAAGGTTGTTGAGAAGGTTGTGGGGTGACAGTTACCAAGATCCCTGACTAAAGCAGATTATCTGAACCACTTCAAAGCATGGCCTGGTTTAAAAAAAAACAATAAACACTTTATGGCAGGGAGTGAAATGCCCTTCTTCTGCTTCATCTCTAGGTAGTTCTTGACTTACAAACATTTGTTTGAAGTTACAACGGTACTGAAAGTTACAACGCCAGTGACTAATGACCATTTTTCACACTTATGGCCCAATCATCCCCGTTTGAATTGTCACATAAACAACATCACCTTATAAGAGTTAAAAGCTGTAGAGAAGGTACATCCAGATTCTACTAATGAGGAGCAGGACAAAATTAGAATGCCCAAATAGGGTTAGTAGTAGCAATAAAAGTTATTTCACCAACTACTCCATATCATGCACAAAAGAAAACAGTATTACAATCAAATTGTTCCTCAACACAATAATATAGCCACATACAGTAGTTCATTGGCTGAAATCTAATTGGTGCAATAAACATAGCTAGATACTATATCATACATATGCTAGTAAAAATTAACAAGTAACATAATGTACACAACCAATTTTAAACTTTTCCCAACCTACTAGCTTACATAAAATAGTAAAAATACATTTTAATGGTATAACGTTCCCCACTGGACAGTGACAATCATTTCATCAGAGTAAGGCTATAAACCCTTACAGCTTTTGATGACTATCAAACTCGTTCATTGAGCTCTATTTCTCTAATATGGAAATGATTTGCTAGTGTCTTCTCTCAAGAAGTTTCTTCCAATTTCCCAGTCAACAGCTTTGAGAATCATGATTGCCTCCCATCCAAGAACTAAACAGATCTGGTCCTGCTTAGCTTTGCAAGATCAGGGAAGATTGACTAGATGTTGCCATCAAGTGCTTCAAAGTAAAGTCACCTATGAATCTTCAATTCATGATGAATGTAAGGACAGAGGTATATCCAGGTTGTGTCGACAATATGAAAATAGTTTATCATAGCCTTCTTCTGAGTTATTTCTTTAACTTTTCAGTCTAGACTAGCCTTGGGGTTTCTTATAAAGCAAAGTATGAAGATACCAACAGTGCAAGATTGGTATAAAACTGATAGAGGTTGTGGAAATGTCAAAGCTGTTCAGTACGAGCAGGGCGGAAAGTGCTAGAAACCTTCTTGAAAGACTGGAAACCTTGTATGGACCTTGTGATGAAGAAAAGACTGAAATGAAGATTTATGGATTTGAAAGTTAAAATGGTTTAAAAGTTAGAGAACAGAAATGATAAATTAAAAAGAAAGAGGGGGGAAGAGAGAGAGAATAATACAGTAACTACAAATAGTCTTCAGGTTCTCAGTTAAGGACAGCAATTGAGACTGGAACTTCCATCACTAAGTGACATAATAGTAAAGCACAACATCACATGACTGTGCCTCTTAGCAACAGTAGTTCTGGCATTTCCAGGTGCCATCATTAAGCAAATCTCACACCATCAATAGATGTGACATTAACTTCAGAACCCTGTTTTGTAATAATGTTAAAGGAAGATATGTTTAAGAAAACAAAACAAATTCACTCTTTTAGGTGCTCCACCCATCCCAGTACATAAACATTTTAGAATTCAATTTCTTCTTCCTATTCCCGGTCCCAGCACAATAAAACATGAATTGAACACACGTATTGCAAAAGTTTCTTGTGCTTACTATGCATGTTTGCAAACATCCCTCAGGAATACAAGGGACAGATGTTCCAGACTGGGCCATAAGTATTATTGTCATATAAAGCACAGAAGCCTCTACTCATTTTCTTTTATTGCATTTGATGTGTTTCTTGGGTAATAGCAATCATTTATTTAATATGTATGGATTTATAGATTGCCTTTGGAAACTGAAGATTTTCCATAATTGGACTTGAAAATAGAGATGAGAGAGAGACAGAAAATAATAACCAATAAAACATTGCTGTAAGCTTTAAACTGTGATTAGACTTTGAAATAAAAATATCTACCAAGAACAAGCTATAGGTAACTGGAGTCACATATGCAGGAGTTAAATCAACTAAATCAGGAACAACCATTTACAAACTGTAATGTTCCTTCATTCAGAGCTAATACCTAGTGATAGACAAACCCTGAGTCCAAAGGTGTAAAGCTATATTTTGTACTCAAATATTATATTCCATCTCCAAGAACTTCTGACACAGTCCCCAAGACCTTCCAAGCATGGTCAATTGTCATTTGTTATGTGACAGGGGAGATCGTGTTAAATAATACTCATTATATTAAAGTTTAATTCCATGAAAATTTTGTCCTGACTCAGTACCATTTGGAGTGTGTCTTCCAGTGTAACATTCAAATGTTAAGTATGGGTGTCAAGTTAGAATTTAAAAAAAAATCAAAATGGCCAAAACTATGTGATCAAAGACTTGTGGTTGTGGCCATCTTACAGTCTTAACCAGCATTCTCTACATCATCTTACGCACACCCTGGCAATAATCATCATTTATTAAATTCCTCCTTATGAACATAATGCAGTGTGGCTTGCTCACTGTCCAGGTTATAATGGTGAAGGTATATCTGTTCAAGCTAGAAATGAATAAAAGGGAAAACATCATTCTTCCAGCTATGTGCCCCAAATGAATAGAGTGAAAGAGGAGCCAGGATGATGCAGTGGTGAAAAGCAGCAATGCAGGCTGTTTCTGCTGACTGCCATCTGCCATTAGCCATCAGTTCAGCAGTTTGATTCTCACTGGCTCAAGGTTGACTCAGTCTTCCATCCTTCCGAGGTCGGTCAAATGACTGTGTAAACTGCTTAGAGAATGCTGTAAAGCACTGTTAAGTGGTATATAAGTCTAAATAATAATAAATAATAAATAAGACATGTTTTAAAGCAGCAATATTAGGTGTTGTATACTTTGCTCTTCAGTCACATGCTTGACCCCCTTAGCTGTAGAAGATGACCAGGCTGAGCCCAAGGGTGGGTGTCAAACATGTCATACATCATGAGTTCCTTTGCACCTGCGAGAGATTTAAGTCCATGCCACCTCAAATTCCTTTCTATTCTTAACTCCTGCTCATTCCCTTAACAGTACTTGGCTAGATTCTTGTAGAGAAGCTTCCAATAAATCTTTATACTCATTTGAACTGCCTGAATCTCCTGATTTCCTGGGTGCTTGACATTATGAATTCTTTAATTCTAATTTGAATTAAGTTTACTTTTAAATACAATGACGTTAGTATTGGCCTCAATTTCTTCTTAGCTCTATCCCATCTCATGTTTTGGCTTGTGGTCTTCTCATCTCCCAGATATTAACGCTTCTGCTTTAAAAATAAATTGTAGACATCAATTTGAGAAGATGTCTTAGCTAACAAGACAGGGTGGTTGATTCTCTTGGTGACACCAGTGTGTTACTTGGGCTTGCGCTGAATAGACCAGCTTTGATGCTTTCCAGATGCACTGGACCAATATTCCCAGTCAATATCAATGGAAATTCAGCAGTGCCAGATGGATAAGCCTGTGGGATCCATGTCCTGTACTTACAGTTTTCAACAACAATTGCATATTACACAACACAGCTAAAGATGCAAATTGCTGCTGCACTGCTGTACACTTTATCCACTAATCATATTGCCTGAGTCAGCTTTCCTAGCAACTACACTAGCCACATCACTCCTGGTAACTCCTAACACCCTCTTTCAGATCCTGACTACGGTAAATTACTGGACAGGTTATCTGCAAGGAGAGGTAAGTAACTGGGTCGTGTACAGTAGGTGTCAAGTGACTCACATCAATTACAGAATTTTAATTACTTGCACGGTGAAGTCATGTTATGAATAACATGATGATGGTTTCTACCAGAGGCCATTGTTATTGGGAAACAGAAGAATATATTGTCCTGTCCAAGTCATGATAGGGGCAGTTCTGCCCTCTGCAACCTGTTCATGAAGTTCACTCAAGTCAATATTATTAGCTAACAGCTGTCCAAGTTTAATATTCCCTTTCCTTTTGCTATACCAACTTCTGAATTTCATGAATGAAATTCATGACTCAAGATAATGTTGCAGGATTCAATCTGGATTGGTCACCGGAACCAGAATTTTGCTCTTCCAAGATTTTGGACTCATTCTATAGCCCATCCTCAGAGAACTTCATTCACACTCAGAGAGAGAGAGAAGATGGGCTCCAGCATGAGTCTGAAAGATCAGAAGACTAAACCTTTGATCCTGGTGACTGACCCAGGATCTTCTGGATTTGCTCTCCATTCCAACAGTATCTTTACAGGAACAGCTTCCATCCTCATGAACAGACTTGATTAAGATAACTAATCTTATTCCAGTGGTAGGAATGAATTGATTTCTTCAACGAACCGCAGCATAGTTGAATTCACCATGCCAAACTCTGCTTTAGCCCTAGGACATTAAGGGCTTGGTCCCCACAGTTTTTTATTATTTTATTTTATTATCAAATTTCTATACCGCCCTTCTCCCCAAAGGGACCCAGGGCAGTGTACAGCCAATAAAACAGACAATATACAATTACAAGGATTTAAAAACAATTAAAAGAAATATTTAAGGCGGCTGAAAAAAATTTAAAAACCCAATATTAAAACCAATTTAAAACCAAATTTAAAATTAGCATTCGAAATAAAAATTTCACGATGGGAAGGTGTGATGAGGCCAAACCGGCCTGATTAAAAAGATGTGTTTTTACTGCATGGCGGAAAACACGGAGGTCGAAGATAGTTCAAATCGCAGGGGTTGCTTGATTCACCCAATATATTAAGATAAAAATAAACAAGCCACATTTTGACTGAGCAAGTAAGCAACATGTAAACTTGCTTTACAGGCTATTGGGAGGATAAAATGATTTTTTTCCAATAAAATGTTGATGGAGAAGGAAGCAGGGATAACAGCTGGCAAGCCTTACACCGCTGAAGGGATTATATTCTCTGGTTGTATGCTTTATCTGTAAGAGATGAAAATAATTATGAAACTAGATATATGGTGGACAAGTTTGGAGAAAGCTTTAAGGTTTAAGGATTTGGGTAGCAGGTGTTCATCTTTATCTGCTTGTTATGCTACACAATAGCATTTTATTTAACTTTTTTAAAAAGCACATTTCTTGGACTTTGCACAAAATAAGTTTTTGTTCCCTGGTCCTTTTTTTAATAATGTTTTGCTTCATAATCTAAGAAACCCATCTTGTTCATTGCAGAAATTCTGTAGCCTGTTTTCCTCCTCCATTTCTATCTTTAGCTAGTAAGATTCAGAGAACAATAGTATTCATATCTCAGTACAGTTCAACGTTTGTGCGCCGGCTATCTATAAACTTGGCATGAGAGGGGACATTATTTATTTAATCAATCAAATTTATTTAATCAAATTTATATATCGCCCTTCTCCCCAAAGGGACCCATTGTTTGACAAAAGTTTATTTGGATAATTTAATGTATAGACAGATTGATGCAATCTGGGGCTGGCCAAAGCATCATTCCTATTTCTAATGTCTCATTTGTTAACCTAAATACAATACAAGTGACTTAACAAGCAATAACGGTATTAACAAAGGTAATAGGATTTAATATTCAAACTATGATGAATTTAGCAAAAACTACTCCTGGCACTTAAAAGATGGAATGTCTTGATACGGACCACAACCTTCAAAGCCAGCCTCACTCAGAATGTTTTGTAACCGTTAAAATCCAAACAAAATTATATTTTTAATAGGAAAAAAGTGGAAATTGTAAAATCAGAAAAATAGCTAAAAGTAATCATAAAATGATTAGAGCCATCAAAAGTTCAGCAGTTCGATTCTCACTGGCTCAAGGTTGACTCAGACTTCCATCCCTCCGAGGTCGGTAAAATGAGGATCCAGATTGTTGGGGGCAATAGGCTGGCTGTGTAAACTGCTTAGAGAGTACTGTAAAGCACTGTTAAGTGGTATATATGTCTAAATAATAAATAAATAAATAGCTGGTCTTAAATTGAAGACTACTTGTACACTTTCTCACTGTAGTGGTGCAGTACTGCATTCTACTTCTGTTAACAGTCGGCTGCCAGTAAGTTCAGCAGTTCGATTGTCACTAGCTCAAGGTTGTGGTCTGTATCAAGACATTCCTTCCGAGGTTGGTAAAATGAGGACCCAGATTGTTGGGGGGAAATAGGCTGACTGTGTAAAACCGTTTAGAGAGTGCTGTAAAGCATTGTTAAGTGGTATATAAGTCTAAATAATAAAATAAATGACCATTAAAAATGAGATGGTTTCCTTTAAAATATGCATGACCTACAAAGAGGATGCCATTACAAAAGAGGGCATTGGTAAATAAACATAAATAAAAAAGGGGGGACAGGAATCTTGGTCTACCAGGGTAGGAAGTTCCAAAGTATGGGAAAGACTCCTTCCTTTGATTCCATCCCATCGGCTTCTGCTGGAGCTAAGATTCAAAGAAAGCTGGCCATCCTTTCATCACTTTGATATCCTAAAACATAGAATAATAGGTTTGTAAGGGACCTTGGAGGTCTTTTAGTCCAACCTCCTGCCCTATACCATTCCAAATACATGGTTGTCCTGTCCTTTCTTGAAACTCTCCAACGATGGAGCGCCCACAACGTCTGGAGGCAAGCTGTTCCACTGGTTAATTGTTCTCAGTGTCAGGAAATTTCTTCTTAATTCTATATTGGAACTCTCTTGTGACATGATGTTTGTACTTTATAACATGATGACATGATGAATAATCTTACAATTGTGAATTGTATTCATGATTAAGATTGCGGTTTGTCAATTGCAGCTTATACGTACTTGACAAGATGAATGTACTTTATGATTATCAATGTATCTTATGCTTATATACAAAATTGATTATGTCTATATGTGCAATGATTATGCCTATATATATATAAATGATCATGATTATGCTTATATATACAAATGACTATGAATGTATCTTTGATTGTAATCACAGCTGTTTATTGTATATATGTAGGTATTGAGCATGTACACCGGAGATGAATTCACTTGGCAAAATAAATTCTGATTCGGATTCTTTAATGATCTTGTACCTATTACTTCTTGTCATGTCCTAAGGTACTTCAGAGAACAGGCCAATCCCTACTCCTCTGTGACTGCCCCTGCTCTCATATCAACTGCTCTCATATCAACCCTTAGTGGTATGAAGCTCTATTATAGTCCTGTCAAGGACTTTTTTTTTGTACGACTCTGTAATCCCTTTATTCAGGGTGGAGTCGAGGCAACTGAATAGAGCTGAGTGTTTACTGGCTGGTTGCCCTTCCTGACACCTATGCAGAGTTCACAGTAGATATTTTCTGTTTGCAACCTGATAGAGAAATATTTGCTGCTGCCTAGGAGAGAACTCTCAACCTTTCAAGTGGGCGGTGAGGATCTTCATCTCTAGGCCACCATGCCACTCTTAGCCATAAGTCAAGGACTACCTGTATGTATGTTGCCTGGGTATCCTAGATTGTACATCTAATGGCACAGGAATGAATAAAACAATAGGGTTTATAGATTTCTGTGAAAACACTGACTTTATCCCTTTTGTCAAAACCATGGCTATTTATAAGATTTTCAACAAGGACAGGAAAATAAATGTGAGATTCTTTTACTTCACCAGGTGGGTTTTCAGCTTCAACATAGACCCACACAAGAGAGATTACTCTCAGTGTCATAACCAAGATAGTCATCCAGAGACGATTTGATAAAACTTGATAAAATACAACTGGGATTACACTTTAGATTTAATTTGGATGCTGTATCCACAAACTCGCTATACAGCACTAAGCACATTTGAAATTCCATTTCTATTGTTTTGTATTTTCATCAAATACTGGTAGTTCTCAACTTACAACAGTTCATTTAGTGACAATTCAAAGTTACAATGCCACTGGAAAAAAAAGTGACTTATGATTGTTTTTCACACTTACGATCATTGAAGAATCCACATGGTCAAAATTTGGACGCTTGGTAACTGACTCCTATTTATGACGGTTGCTGTGTCTGGGGGACCTTCTGACAAGCAAAGTCAATGGGGAAACCAGATTCACATAACAACCATGTTACTAGCTTAACAACTGCAGTGATTTGCTCAATAACAGTGTCAAGAAAGGCTGGAAAATGGGGCAAAATCCACTTCACAAATTTTTCATTTAACAGCAACAAACTCAGTTGTGGTGCTACGTCTACCTGTACATATATGAAGGTTGCTTGAAAGACGTCATTTGACTGCAACTCACATTAATTTCACTGAGCAGTTTCTTCTCAAGACTGAAAATGCAAGAAACTGGTATATGGGGGGATAGCTACCCCTATAAAAGAGAGCTCTATTATCTCATTGTCTTCCTAGTTCAGTTTTATTTATTTATGAAATTTAGTTATCACCCATCTCACTCACAGAGCGGTTTAATACCTTTAAGTCTGTTAATATGATTTTGGAAAAAGTGACCCGGCATAAAGATATGAATGTGGTTCTGAATTATAGACCGAAACTTAGAATGTACGAAGAACTGGGGATTTATCAGGCATGTGGCTGAGCAAAAAAGATTATTCTTTTATGATGGAAACAGTGCCATTCCAGATTTACAATCTTGAGCTGGTAACGTGTGTTCACTCTATGCTTATAAATGGTCTGTTAGCTTAAGAGAAAAAAAAGACTTAGTATTATTTTCTGCAGTCAAGGTTTAATGTTGCATTTAAAAACAGATAGTTTTCTGGATCTGTTTCAATGTTTTTCTTCTTTCCTGCCCCCTTGCATTTTCCTTTTTTAATTTGTACTTTTGTTCTTTATTTCTTTATATTAAAGCACATACATGCAAAGCAAATCTAAACAACCAAGTAACTCTTCAAGTAGAAGTGTGAGATCTCCCAGTATATATAGTCAAGATGGTCATTGAATAAGTTGAATTAGTAGAGTAGAGTAGAGTAATGTGTAGGTCCAGCATTCATCAATTTGGCCCTGCAATAGGTGAAAATTAGAATAAGAAAAATTACAGTTGTATTAATTATCAAATAATGTATTCAGCATTATGAAATCTCATTAGTGCCCCAAGAATTAATCGCTTTCTAATTTCACCTGCTAGAATGCTGAAGTTCGTCTATTACCCTCACTTAAAAGATGATGCTGTTAGTCAATTAAGTTTCATCCAGGGAAAATTCACGTGAATTACCTACTGTCTAGTGCAATCAATCTTGGCAACTTAAAAACATTTAGACTTCCACACTCAGAATTCCTCAGCCAGCATTAGTTGAATTCAATATATCTTAAAATTTCCTGAGTTTGAGAAACATTGGTGTAGAATACAAATTATTTAGACAATGAAATCACATGAAGAGCTTGGTTTTTAAATTTAGTTTTAAACTAAGATATGTATCTGAAAGAAAATATAGCATATAAACCTTATAGATGAGTAAAATTCCAACAGGGTATAAGAATTTTTACAGTTTCTCCTTTTGATGAAGCAGCTTTCTTTCTCATCAACATCTCTTACATTCAAATTGTGCTATCATTGTTTGAAAAGTAATTGGTTGTCTTCTCAAAGTCTTCCCTTGCCTCACCAGTCACCTGCCATAACATTTATACTGACTAATAATAATCATCTGAACCTGAGGTTAACAGTGGCAGCAAATCTTCCATTCATCTGGAAAAAATATTTAAAAAGTGAAGCAGCTTTGCAACTACTCACAGTAAAATATCATTATTCTGTCCGCTGAATGGCTTTGTCACAAAGAGCATCTGTAACTGTTAAGCCTACCATGTTTGCATGCAGAAATTAAGTCTATAAATCAGTTTGGATTTATAGTCCTCCTAAAGGGACTTTGATCAGCAAGCACAGGTAAGGAAGAAAAAAAATATATGCCCTAGAGGAAATTCTTGCAAATGTATGTGTACGATTATATGCTTACATCAGTGCATAAGCCAGTGTACATGATCAGATAGTGAAGTCAAACTAAGGCAAATAAATATCTCCATTGCACATTTCTAAATTTCTAAATGGTACATGATTAACTGCTAGTGTTCAAATCCAGCAAGACACTTCTTAAATATTTTTGCACTTTTTCTCCTTTGAATACTCCCAAATTATTACAGATCCAGTCAATAGTCCTTAAACCCTGAATGTAGAAGGCTTTCCCATAAAATATATAAATAATATTTTAGTGGCTAATTGGCAATATTACTATGCTGAATTTATAATGAGGTTGTTCATTATGCTAAGGTCAGCATCTGTGAAACTGATAGAGCAATGGGAAAGACCCACTTTCAGTACAAATATCTTGTTTAATGTGAGGGAAATTTTGGATATATAACTGATAGCAACACACAGTGCAGTATAAATAAAATCGGTGTCTGTTGAGCTTAGATTGAATTTGTGGAAAACATAAATAAAAAATATTCATTCCTTTCTCCTTTTTTTCGACTGTATTTTTATTGTTTTTTCACTTACTAGCAAACAGGGTCCTTAGCAAAACATTAAAGAAAATTGTGGCAAGAGGAGGAGCATATTAGCAATATATTAAATCCAGATGTAACATTAACAATAAACAATTACAACTTACTACCTACTTATCTAATACAATTTACTACAATCTATAACTGTTGTAATTACTGTCTTAATTTGTTCAAACATACATCAACTGTTGACAATACGAAAAACCATCCATTTTGCCCAATCCTAAAGACAGCAGGTATCCTTCCTTCTTACTCTTCTTCTGTTATCCTAACCCTTCTCCTCTTTCTCTTCCTCTTTCTCCTCTTCCCTTCCTATCTCTTCCTTCTTTTCCTTCCTTTTCCCTTCTCATCTTTTCTCTTTCTTTTTCTTCCTCCTCTTCTTCTCCCTCTTTCTCTCCTTTCCCTTTCCTACTTCCCTCTCCTTTCTTTTTCTCTTCCTCTTCTCAATTTCTTTTCCTCCCTCTTTCCTGTCTTCCCCTCTTTCTTTTCTTCTTCTATCCTCCTTTTCTTTCCCTCTCTCTTCCTCTCCTCTGCCTTCCCTACTTCTCTTCTCTTCTTCTTTCTCTCCCTCTTCTCCACTTCTTCTTCTTCCCTCTCTCTTTCTTCCCTGCCTTCCTTTCTCCTTCTTTCTCCCCTTCTTTATTAAACATTCCTTTTCACAGCAGTCATATTGTCTAAGCATATCATTATTCACACATTTTAATTTTAATTTCTTCTTTTTCTTTCTACAAATTTTTTATGTGGTGCTAAAATCAAAATTATTGTTGTTTGTTCTGCATATAGAGGAAGCATCGAACAGGCTTTACTACAAGTTTGAAAATGTTTCATTAGTATGTAAGACATAAACTACATTTAATCCCTTTGCCAATTTCCAGCTTACTATGTATACATTAATTTTGAAACATATCTTCTTATTTTTATTTTTATACCCTTCTGATTCTCTTTATCATTAATTTATTATCTTCTGCCCTTATACTCTATGTCTTCCTATCTCTCCATCTTATGTGTTCTATATCACTAACCTGGTGTCTCCTATTAATTATTTTCATCCTGTTCTTTCTTGGAAACATGTATGTTCTCCATATTATGACTTGTGTATTTTCATCTTTTGTATGGAAACAGAGCACAGATTTTAAACCAGAAGTTTAAGGATATCTCCTTGCCAATTTCCAGCTATCATTTATCTTAATATTCCTTAGCTTTATTTCTATATACTTTTGTGCTCTACACAATATCTTCTCTAAATTTATTCTATATCTTTCTATGTTTCTATCTTTATGTGCCCTTTATCATTTACTTAGTGTCTTCTGCTAATTATTAATATTAAAAATATTTCAATCAGGTTCATCTCTTCTATCCGATTCCTTCTTGTATGAATATAAGTGCTCCATACACTATTATGCCTTGTATCTTCCTGACTTTTCTGAATCATATTCCTCTTTTCAAAGTTTTCTCACAGTTTTCCCCCATACTATTCCACTCACTAAAAGTCTGTTTGGGGTTTAACCCTTTATAATATATTTCTTTATTCTTCGGATTCGTCCTTTGGTAGTAATGTCCTGTTTGCATTTTACCCAGCTTCTTGAAGTGCTGTTTAGACCATTTTTTTAATCCTATAGACTCAAACTCAACCCCTCCAAGACTGAGTGGCTGTGGTTACCGGTGTCCCGATATGGCCAGCTTGAACCATCGCT
>JANHFO010000492.1:46570-58279 GCA_032468095.1 Pareas carinatus
GGAGGAAGGTAAAGAGGGTGGGAGGGAGGGAGGGAGAGGAAGAGAGATATCCTACCTTAAGATAGTCATCAGTGGTTGGGTAACTTACTGTCAGTTGACAGTAAGTTACCCAACTATTAGATTGAGTATTCATTTATCATTGCCCTGAAATGATACTTCATTAAATGGTGTGAGGGCAACACACTAACAGTGAACAGAGGTTATTCAATTGTTAAAATATTGTCTCAAAAAGGTTTCTTCCTATATGTATTCTGTTCACTTAAAATGGCTGCCTTTTCTTACTGCCATAGGATCCCAAATGAATGTTTTGGTGTAATGTGTCTATTTTGCAAATCTATGCTTGTATAAGAAGAAATGAAGCATTTAATATTAGCCTCTTCCTTGGGTGAAAGAATCACCATTCAAGATATCTCATAAAAAATCTTTCAGCCAATAGTGTAAATAAAAATTTTGGTTTCCGTTTCCTGTCCTGGAGAAATGAACTTTGCAAGCCAAAGTCTGAAACTGTTCTCTTTTAATAGGTTACATATGTTCAGAGGCAAAATCCAGCTAATATTTTGAGTTGAACACCTATAAATTAAAGCTTTCAATGACAGTTTCCTCCCACCTTCTGTGTGAGTTTCTTTTAGAAAGCATTAAGCAATTGGTTTTCTTCTTCCACTGGGAATTTGGCTCTCTCTTTAAAAGCAAGAATTTACAGAATGGCGTGAGTGCAAGAGAATCTCAGTTATAAAAGGCAAGATTTATACCTACTAGCAAGGTTAATTTCACCCCTGATGCCATTTCACATGTATTCTGTACCCACAGAGAAGTGCATAGGACATATTGGCTCATGGTATAGAGGCAATTGTTAAAATTTACTAGTGTTGCACCTGTAGTCTTTCTGGAGGGAAGACTGCCTGTTATTGCTGTGAGCCAATCTGAGCTCTTAGTATTTGGAAGAGACAGGCAATTGATGAACATGATGAGAGAAAATGTACGAATGGGGAGGGATAGGGAAACTTTAAACTTGCAAAAACTTGCATATTCAAGCAGTCAAATCAATAGATAAAAATCAAACCTTGTTCCATCCGTAAATACACAATTATGCTTGCCTTTTCAAGTCTGACAGTGGACAACACAACAGGTAGAATGTTTTTAATTTCAAACTTCTATCTTGCCATCATGTGAAGCTTCCTTGGGTCTTTATTTCATCTCCTCAAGCCCACAAGCTAGTAGGATTAGTTGAGAAAATTGGGAAATGAAAAAATGAGGGGATCTTTAAAAGTTAATTTTGCTAAACTAAATCTGAATACCACACATTTAATTATATTTTCCAATTAGAAGAGTGTTTTAATCAATATGCATAAAGTACATAGAATTGAAGACCCCAAGTCATTTCTTTGGGGAATAGCAAAAAATACCCAAAGTACAACAGAATTCTAATTATGTTATCTGAAAGAAATTTGTAATTCAGTTCAGATTAGATAAGGAGTAAAAATCATATTAAATAAAGCCGAAATATAAATGATGCAGATCTGATGTTTGCAAATTTGAGAGCGAGTATGATATATAAGTTAAGTGTTGGATTAGAATTGAAGAATACACGTTCAAACTATGAACAGTAGTCCAGCTTAACTCATAGGATTTTGTCTGGTCTTGAGAATCTGATGCTATAAAATTAGCAACAAAAGTAAGCTCATCCCACCCAAACAATGACACCATGGCAAAGGAGATGGAAAAAAGAAATTAATTGAAACATTTTCTGCCTTAAGTAGATTGAACCTTTTAGCTGTCAGTACAGTAGAAGTTATATGGTTACATGGTATTCAACAATAGGAATAGATTCCATGCAAGTTATGGTTCATTCATTCCTTCTCAGAAATAATGTTTTAGAATTTCTTTAGAATTAAAATTAACAGAGTCTTTAATGCACATCTCTTGATTGCTTTGAGCTAGAGTGAACTTTTCACCTATCGATTGCCCTTTTCCGGAGCAGGAATGGAGAAAGATTACTTTTTAAAAGTCAAGCCTGACATTTCAGTCAAATATTTTGAACATGAACACAATATCCCTTTCAAAACGGGGGCACTCTGCGCCGCCCCCCTCCCACCTCACTTCCTTTCAGCTCATATGGGGACTGGACTCAGATACTAATTGAATTTCACACCTCTTCAAATTATATGACACAGCTATGCAGGTTTTAGGATAAAGATATTTTAGAGAGGTATACTGTATTTATGAAATAAATTACATTATGAACCCACAATTACAGAGGGAAATACCTTCAACAAATGGATATATTTGAAATATATCTTTCACATGGGTATTCTTAAAATATGCCTAAATGCAGAAATGAGATCGCACAAACTAATATATAAACAGATGTGAATCTGATAAGGTAAAGTAATACTCATGTACTCAAACACTATCAGGATAAATCAGGTACTAAAAGCTCCAGGTTCAAACAGGATATAATGTACAAATTTTGTCCTTTCACAACATTTCCATGGCTTTGGAACACAAATGAAAATCCTTAGTTTATTAGCTTTACATTTAAAAAAAAAATCATGCTGGATTTTTCTCATAATGAAAAAAGGAATTTAACATTTATTTAATTTTTTTAATTTAAATTATTATTTTTAAAGAAATTACTGGAACTATTTAAGGCAGGGGTATCTGACCTTGCACAGTCTTCACTTGTGAACTTCAACTCCCAGAATTCTCCAGCAAATTTGGCTGAGGAATTCTAGGAGCTGAAGTCCACAAGTCTTAAAGTTGTCAAGGTTGGACAGCCCTGATTTAAGGGAGTGAATAAGGCAGACAAAATTTATCCTAACAGATAGATGTGCACTCTCTCATACACTATAGCTTGCAATCCTTTTAAAAATTAAAACAATGTAAATGTTAAAATTTAAAAAATACTGATGTGATGATTCCTCTTTCTATCTAGCTAAAATCACCATGATTTCAATATTAATCCATTCACATAGATACACACAAATAATGTAAGTTTAAAGTAACCCAATCAATTATATCACAGGGACAGCGGTGAATTTGTTTCCAACAGTTACTAGAGAAGATCAAATGTTCGCTCCAGCAACGAAACTCATAAGAATGGGCCAAGTAGACAGGAATTAATAACATATCCATTCTTGTCTGCCCGGATACACTCAAGTTTCTTAATTTAAATGGAGCAGAACATTTTTGAAGGAAAAAATAGGCAGAAAGTTGACAAAAACAGAATTTATAGGATTGTGGTGAGAACCAGCATATTTCTTTCGTTAATTTATTCATTGCAACCTCTATCTACTACATGTACAGAACAATGTGTTGTTAATATTGTCAAGTAGCAAATGGAAGATCAAAGTCTATTTAAAAATAGAGTTTTGACAAAATTCAACCATATACAACTCTATCCTATTGCTTTCTTTATATTTGACATTAATTTGAATGGTTCACTTTCCATTTTTTTAATTTTTCATAAAGAGTTGTCTTTCTTTTCAACTAACAAAGTTAGTTGCCGTCCATGATCCCCAAACTATCAAGGATTCAACCATGGTGTTTGGCTCCATCCAACTGTACCATTCTTGTAACAATTAGACAGGTATGGAGACAAAGTATATTCTTCCTTTCTTATTCTAAAATAGTTTGCTTCTCAAAATTCGTATGTTACAGGAGCTTCTTGTATGTTACAAAGTTTATTCTGTACATTCATGTCTCATTCTCTCATGAGCTACATAGCCAAAGGCTGTGTTACCATAAAAAATGAAGCAACGATAAACTTCTTTCTTGTATTTACTTGCTTTTCACTGTATTATTTTATGCTGTCACTTGGTTTCATGCACCTCAGATTTGTTCATGTGGCTTTTCTCTCTCTGAGTTTGGAGTCTATTCCATTTTTTATAAGATATTAAGTAAATGGTTTGTTAATATCAGCATTTTTTCTGACTCTCTTCTTTAATATTAACAGAATAAGGGAGTGGGAAGGGTCCTTGGAGGTCTTCTAATCCAACCCCCTGCTCAAGCAGGAGAGCCTATATCATTTCAGACAAATGGCTGTGCAATCTCTTCTTAAAAATCTTCATTGATGAAACACCCACAACTTTTGAAGGCAAGCCATTCCACTGGTTAATTATGACAAACACTGATTCCCCCCCAAAAAATTCTAGACTATGCAGTTTTTGGCCATTGTTTGTGGTTATCACCTACCCCTCCTTTTCCTACAGATTTGAACAATTCGGAGGATATGTTATCAGTCCTTGGCTCTTGCCTTTCGGGATGTGCATTGCACTTTTAAGTAAAGTCCACTCCTGAATATATTGCTATTTCTGCAAATGATCCTATCCTAACGTCATTCTATCGTCTTATTTGCAAAAGGCTTTCTTTGTTATTCACATCTTCCTTTAACTTCTGTGGTCTCCATTAGACCTCATCTGTGGTTATTCTTGAATGTTCTGACCTTAGCTGTCGTAATAATCCTACGTTTTCTCTGACATGCTTGTAGACATAGCCATCCACGTATTTCCTTTTGGGGTAAGCAACGTTGAGCAGACTGCAGAAAAGGAGCAGGATACACTAAGCCAAAGAAACTAAAGGCTTGAGATAAGAAAAAGAAAAGGAAACAGCTAAAACTAGTTTACGTGATTTCTATGGTCTATAAATATCTCTCATTTCCCTTTTTTATGATTTTCCCCTCAATTTATTGACGTTCTTTCCAAGACTCCTTGTTTCACGCTGGAAGCCTTCAATCATCATGTTTCTTTCTTCCCCTAGATTGTTCTGAAGGTCACTGTAGATATTCTCTTCTGAAAGGGAGGTAATTTTTGTTCTCTTTTCTCAGCCCTTCTAGGATATTCTTTTGTGTAAATTAAGTCTGAAGACAGACTGAAGGAGCTTGGAATATTCAGGATAAAGAAACAAAGACTTAGCAAAGACATGATAACCATGTCTCCAGTATACATGCTCTATACCTACATGTATACAATAAATAAACTCTTATTACAATCATAAGATACATTCATAATCATAAAGTAAATTCATTTTGTCATGCACATATAAGTGTAAGATACATTCATAATCGTAAAGTACACTCATCTTGTCATGTACATATAAACTGCAATTGACAAACCATGATCTTAATTATGAATACAATCACAATCATAAAGTACATCCATCATGTCATCATGTTATAATGTACAATCATAATGTCACAAAACGCATTTCATCATGTCATATATTCTTTGGCTGCAGAAATATAGAATCAGAATTATGGTAACAAATATAGGTTGCGCCTACATAGATCTTGCTTAAATTTAAGGAAACATTCTCTGGCAGTAAAAACTGTACAGTAATTGAACCATCTCTCTCTGGAAGTTGTGGGTTATCCATTTCTGGAGGTATTTAGGAAGAGGATGAACAGTCATATCCCAGGAATGATTTAACCTGCTGGCTAGAGAATTCTGAGAGCTGAAGTCCACACAGCTTAAAGTTACTGTGGCTGAGAAACACCGGACTAGATAATCCTTGTGATCAAATTTTTGGCAAACTACTCTTTAGTTTTCTAACTATAACTTCTATATTTGACACCGTGATCTATTTTATAGTCTTCCTGGAAGTGTCCTGGTCGACTGGATTGCATTTCACTGAATTCTGTTCTTTCTCACGTGGTCAATTTGATTTGATTCTGATGTTGACCATTCAGTGATATCCATGTTTGTGTATGTTCCCTGAAGCAGGTGTTGGAAGTTAACCAAGAATTCTCTTCTCAAAACTCTAGTAACCCACCTCCTGCATTACTGTGTTTACCAAATTGAAATATTTCTGGTTCTTCCATTTCATCATCTTCTGCATTTCAATCACACATTAGTCGATGTTTCCTCCATGTCTGCTAAATCTAACTCCAATGGAAATGATCCTGTGGCCCACATTCACCCTCCTAAAACATCCAGTTGGAATTATTTTATTCCTGTAGTCCTTTCTCATATTCCACATATTTCTCTTTCAGTGTATTCCCAAATGTATTCACAAGGGGAGAAGGCACTCTTAAAATATTATACATATATACATAAGAATTAGATTTAGATTTGAAAAAAAGACATATCCAAATACATGGGATACATTAGGGTAAATCACATGCAGGATAGGAGAAAAGCAAAAAAAAAGTGAAGATACATTTAAATGCAAATCTATTGAAAAAAAACGCAAACATAAGCAGATATAGAAATGCAATGGAATGTACTGTACAAGAAACTGAAGGAATGTTAAATTAAAATAAAATTGAATTTAAATATTTTTGATCAAACCCAAAATGGCATCATTGGTACAGCTGGGAAGCTCAAATTACACACAAATCACTTTAAATCCCATCTTGATTTAGGATTGGGTTACCTACAGGATGGATTTTCCCAATTGTTGCTACCCATCCTAACTTATCTGGCAGGAAAGACATGCTTTAGGTACCATCACTAAAGAGTGTTGATCTGCCATGGTGTCACCCTTTGGAAGATCATCCCCCCTGAGATTAAATTGGTCCTTTTGCCACAAGCTTTTCATAAGGCCTTAAAAATGACGTTTTACCTGAGCCCGGGGCCCTAAATGTGAGATAGAGCCCATCTCTTAGTCATGTGGATGATTGATTAGGTTAGGCCCTGCTATGTGTTTTGTTTTAATTTGCATTTTTTATTCTGTATTTTATATATTTTGTTTTATTGTAAGCTGTCTAGACTAATGCAAAAGCTATATAAATTGAATGAATCAATCAATCAGTTAATCAATAAGAGCATTTAATTATTGGGGGAGGCTACTTGAAAGAGAGAGAAAAGGTCAAAGGAATATTGGGATGCAGTTCTTGATTTGCCATAGGTATTAAGTAAACTTGCAACAGCAGTTGAGAATTTGAGCTGGCTGGTGATGAAAAATTCTCAGGTCCTGCTTCAAAAGAGAACTGAAAGCAGACACATCCAAATGAGGCCAGAAATAATCATCCAGCTGCTTGGATAGCTGGTTGGAGAGAGAACATTTCAAAGATTGAAAAGGTTTAGATAAAGCTGTAAAAAAAGGGGGTCCCCCCTTTAGGTTTGCCTTGTTTAAATCATTTTCTAGAAACAGCCAGATGTTAGCCAGAGTTTTCTTATATAACGAGCCAAACCATTCAGTATAACCCATAACTTTCTTGGGATGTACAAAGCAGCATACGCTTTTGCTCCAGCTGAATTCAACAGAACGCCGCTGTTAAGAAAACTGTCACATTTTGGGGTGGGGGCACGCAAGAGATCTTCCATTCTCCCTTTGGTATTTTGAGAAGATCCATGTATAGGTAGTCCTCGAGATACGACCCTAATTGAGCCCAAAATGTATGCTGTTAAGTGGGACATTTTAAAAGTGGGCTTTGCCCCATTTTACAAACTTTCTTGCCACAGATCTTACGTGAATCCCTGCAGTGGTTAAGCTAGTAACACGGTTGCAAAGCAAATCTGGCCTTTCCCATAAACTTTGTTTGTGAGAAGGTTGCAAAAAGTGATCACATTATTTATTTTATTTTATCAAATTTATATACTGCCCTGCTCCCGAAGGACTCACATGACCCTGGGACACAGCCATGGTCTTAAGTATGAACAACTGAGTTTTGATCACATGATCATAGGAATGCTGCCGAGGTCATGACTGAAAAACGACCATAAGGCAGTTTTTTCAGTGATGTCGTAACTTTGAACGGTCACTAAATGAACTGCTGTAAGTTGTGGACTACTTGTAATTGCCTGAATCTGTGTAGAAATGTACTTTTTTTCAAAAACAAAAGTCAATTAATAGTTGGGCTCCCGAGTCAGTTGGTAGAAATAATGTTTATTTCCAATAGCTCTGTATAAGCAGCCAGCAGCATCACACTAGGAGTTCAGGTTGTTTTCAACAATAGTTCATAAGTTATCTGGTCATTTGGGAGCTAAGAGTAAAATCTTTCTGTTGCAGCTGACTGATTGCTAAATTGGTGGCATAGTGAAAATGTACTCATTAAAACAAAAAAAGAAAAACAATTAAAATAAAGTTCCTGCTAGTTTCAAACATTTACTTAAAAAAAACCAACCTGTTGTATTTAATGTGCTATTTTGACACTCAGGGCAAAGGGAAGGTCTAAGGAGTACAATCAGAATCAGAATCAGAATTTTATTTTCGCCATGTGTGTGAGGACACACGAGGAATTTGTCTTCGGTGACGGTGCTCAAAACCTACATACATACACAACAAGAATGCAATCAAGGTACATTCAGTCAATTTGAATATATAAGCATAATCACAATCATTTGTGTGTTTGTGTGTGTGTGTGTATATATGGAAAAGCAATCACTACACAAATGACTCAGGAGATCACAGCACAAGACTCAGGACTCCACATCAAAAAAACTCACAAGGTCACCTTCAAACAACCCATTACTCAAGTCATTAAAGCACAGGAGACTAATGGAAAAGCAATCACCACACAAATGACCCAGGACATTACAACACAAAAGCCCATTATACCAACATCAACTCCAGCAACCAATCAAGAAATAACAACCAACCCAGCATAACAAACCCTCCCACCAGTATTTACAGATAAAAGTCAACTCTGATCACACTTTGCTCAGACTAGCAAGAAGCCAAAGGCACCATGCTGAAGATGACAAGTGAGACCTTGCCGAAAGGTCACCAAGATATTCTCAATCTGACAAGGGAGAAGTTGAAAGGGCAGTCCTTCTCTTGCAAAGTAGTCACTTAACTGCTGAGATTAACCTACAACAAACACTCTTGCCACATAGCTGGCTGAGGAATTCTGAGAGTTGAAGTTCACAAGCCTTAAACGGACCAAGGTTGGAGACCTCTGTTTTAGAAGCAGAACTAAGAAACAAATTCTGAGGTCGCTGTGAAGGTGAGTAGGCAATATCTTTTACCTTCCAGATGCAGTTGCCTATCCATTCTAGTGCTATGCAGTAATAGCAAGCTTACATTAGACAAAAGTAATATTTCAGGCACTGCTGCAATTTCCAGATCGAGAAAAGATTTGCACAAATATTTATACACATTGTCATGTCCACTTCAGTTAACATACACATGTCTGTATTCAGTTCTCCTAAAGTGTATGTGCTATTATACAATTTTCAAGAGTAAAATGCATTTTATACGTTATTTTCCATAATGCACTGACTGATATCTTTTTAAACATGGTATCCACCTGGACCATCTGCAGCGATTGGGAGTCGAGGATAGCATTCTTCAGTGATTTCACTTCAGTATGCCAGTCCCTTGAGGGGAAACAACAGCAATCAAGCCCTTCGGACAATTTATTGTGGAGTTCCTCAGGATTCAGTCCTCTTCCTTATGTTATTTAGTACCTACACGCAGTTGGTGAGAGAAGGGCACCCATGACTTGGACATGGTGTCACCTATCTATCAATGATACCCAATTATATATCACTGCACTGGGCCAAACTGGAGATGCCTTGGATGTTCTGAATTGATGTCTAAATACAGGGCAGGATGTGAATGGGATAAAACAAGCCCCGACTAAGTCCCAGATGCCTGTTGCCAGTGTACTGTGTCATTCCTTTAGTAGTTACTCTTGATGGTGTAGTGTTAGAATTGGAGTCTTTTGGAATTTCAGGCCTTGTTCAAATATGTGAGGCATAACCTTGCCTCAACCAGGGTTACAGGATGTCCTGTGCCCTGATCACCACACAGCTTGATTATTTTACATTTATTTATTTAGTCAAGCGTGTATGAGAAATCAAATACAAGTAAAAACATACCATATAAACATATAGGCATAAACAGGTATAAGCATATGCATAACAAATGAGTACGAACAAATGGGAACAGTAAGAGAAGGATGGAAGGCTTGCTGGTGCACTTATGCACGTCCTCTTACAGACCTTTTTGGAATGAAATGAGCTACTCGGTAGACAGTTTAAGGTTGAAGTTTGGGGGGTTTGAAGACGTAACAACAGTGTCAGGTAGTGAGTTCCAGGCATTGACCACTCTGTTGCTAAAGTTGTATTTTCCGCAGTCGAGTCCAGAGTGGTTCACTTTGAGTTTGCATCTATTGTTAGTCCGTTTATTATTGTGATTGAAACTGAAGTAGGCATTGACAGGTAGAACATTGTAGCAGACAATTTGGTGTACTAAGCTTGGATAAGACAATAGGTGGTATAGTTCTAAATTGTCTAGGTCCAGAATTTCAAGCCTAGTGGCATAAGGTATTCTATTGCGGGCTGAGAAGTGGAGTACTCTTCTCGTAAAATATCTCTGGACTCGTTCAATTGTATTAATTTCCGTTATACAATGTGGATTCCAGGCAGATGAGTTTACTGTAATGTGCCCTACCTGATGCTCCTCTGTACATGACTTGGAAACTACAACTGGTTTTAAATGTGACAACAGGGCCCCTGAAGGCACAACTCTGTCAGAATAGAATTAGGCCTCTCCTGAAGTCACTATATTGGTTGCTGGCTATATCTGGCCCCAATTTAGCATTAATCATCACTTTTAAAGTTCTACATGATGTTGAATCAGATTATATTAGGTCTTGATAATCATCCACCAATTCATACATTTTTTTTCTCATTAGACTTCTCATGTCTCTTTTTCTGAGATTGCATCAGCTTCAACCAACTACAACTTTATCTGTCTTCTACTGCATTTCAACCCATTCACTCTTTCTTCACACACACACACACACACACACACACACACACATACTCATACATACATCTTCTTGTTCTAGTTTTTGCCATGTATTTCAAACTTTCAATTGTTGAATGTGATTGGGTTTCCGCAGTTGATGAAATGTTATAAAAATGTGCTCTGTGGTTGAGAAGGAGACTAAAGTTGCTTGACTAAGACACTGATGGACTTTTTAAAAACAAGAGACAGCCAAAGAAACAATTATACAGAAATGTTTTAATGATACTACTAATTGTGTTCTTTTTAAAAGAACTATAATAATAATAATAGCAGCAAAAATGGATCCTCTTGCTTGGATTATATCAACTGAATTGTTAGACTCTTGGATTTTCTTTTTGTACATCAAGCATAAATCACTGGATTGACGATTCCATGTGTTCACTGTCTGAGAAAATACATCAATGCCACCAACACTGTGATTGTGTTGCAATGTGTTTAGGATATAAATAATTACCTCGAGTTCTTTAATGTATACAGTTTAGCACAGTTTGTATCCACAGTTGTGCAAACATGAACTCCAGTCTGAAACAGCTTTATAGGGGGAAAGAAGCTGTTAATTTTTAGTTGAAAATGTTCTTTTAAGACTCAGGAAAACTCTAGAGTGAGTGCTTCCAATCAGTTGTTTTGAAATACATGCTTAAGAATGTCTTGGTTTTCTACTCGCTCTGGTCTATAAGGGCACAGAATTTAATTAGTGAGTATTCCTCAAATAAGAGAACCATACTGATGTCATGGTTAAAGCACAGGTTAGAAATTGGGAGACTTCTACTTTAGACACAAAACGGCCAGGCTGATGATCTTGAGCCAATCACACCTTTTCAGCCCTGGGACGAAGGCCAGGGCAAACTACTTATGAAAACTTGTCAAGAAAACTGTCTCTGGAGATTCTCAGTCATACAAGTCATGATTTATCCCAAAGGTGCTTTTTCAAAACACAACCGGACTTGGTTTTTCCTTGAAGACGTTTTGCTTCTCATCCAAGAAGCTTCTTCAATTCAGAACCAAAGAAGCTTC